>MU889270.1:0-10845 GCA_036418205.1 Ostertagia ostertagi
TTCTCTATCAATGCAGTACAAGAAGTTTAGTGATTGTCCCCTTTTCAAAAAATTGCCCCGTTGTGCAAAAGCGAGTTTTTGGGCTTTCAGCGGCCATAACTCACTTCATTTTCATTTCTGTGATGCACTTTTTTCATGGAAGAAAGTACAGGATTTGCTCTTTCTAACAAGCACCAAACGTTTTTCAAAGTTCATTTTCCGAGAAAATCACACGTTCGAACATTTTTTCCCATAGGTTTTTGAGCAGCACATGCGAGTTTTTGAGCTTTCAGCAATAACTTCCTTCAAAAGCTTGTTGGGGGAGCGAAGACATTTTTGACAGACTACGAGATTTCTGCTCTCTAGTATTCTCCAGAATTTAGAAGAGCGTCCTCAAAAATTCAGCTTACTGGGAACTCTAGCTTCGAGAGTGAATTCTTCCATTGCCCTGCATTCAGTTGTTCTTTATTTGGGCCGAACACATCGGAATCTCAAAACTACTTCTATGTGCGTAGTGAATTGAATCTAATGCGGTCGGCACAAAGAAGGCTTGTTTTTGGATACGCCGCGCACGCGCCTGTGGTTCAAAGTTGCAAAGGTATTTAGAAGTATTTTCCTTTTGCTATGACCAAGGACATTGCTCAATTTTTGGCACTGCTACCACGCTCTGTTGCGACAAAGCGAGCTCTATCTGAAAGTTTTGCTGAAGACAGAAAAAAAATTCCACGATGTATCCTACCTACTATATAAAGCGCTTCGTCTGTCGTCTGTCTGTCGTTCTGTATGTCTGTCACGAAATTCCCTAGCTCCTCGGGATCCGCCTGGAGGGACCGGGTCAAGTGTGGGATGGGTGGGCAAGGTCTCACGAAGTAATACAAAACACACATCAGCTAAGCGGAGCCCCGCCCACAGTGGGCGTGGCGTGCGTCGAAATGAGTGGTACTGACGACCAAGATTTCAATTTCAGTCCAAAACAGCCTCGAAACTGGGAAAAAGTGGGTAAAGGTGTGCATTGGTAAGTCAGATCGAATTAGGGAGACCCACCCCCGGTGGGCGGGGCGTTCTCCAAAAAAGCAGTGCTTTATGAAAAATTCATAACTCGGTTGGGAGAAAGCCTACAGAGCAGAAAACAAATTGGTGTAGGGGAGCAATGTCTAAGGTGTTCCCAGCATACATGACGTGGGCGGAGGCCCGCCCACAATGGGCGGAGCGCGCTCTGAAGTGTACAGCATTTTCTACAAGTCCTCATAATTCGGGTCGGAGAAGTCCGGAAAAAGGTGGATAGAGGTGGGTGGAGGAGTGGAGGCCAACTGTCATCGGTGGGCGGGGCATGACCAAAGTGGGCGGAGTTTGCCACGAAAATTCATAACTCGGTTCCAAGAAGTCCTGGAGACCGGGAAAAAAGTGATTGAGTCCGTCAACGGAAGGGAGGTCAACTGCATTGGTGGGTGGGCGTGCACCAACGTGGGCGGAGTTTGCCCTAAACTTATAATTTAGTTCCGAGAAGTCCAGGAGACCGGGAAAAGAGTGGGTCGAGTCCGACAACGCACGGGAGGACAACTGCTATTGGTGGGTGGAGCGTGCACCAAAGTGGGCGGAGTTTGCGACGAAATTCATAACTCGTTCCAAGAAGTCCTGGAGACTGGGAGAAAAGTGAATTGAGTCTGTCAACGGAAGGTAAGTCAACTTCTTGGAACCAACGCCTCACTGCTGCTGGGACACGCGCTATGAATTTCGTGAAATTTGCGTTTCAGCGCCTCTTATCAGCTCTTATCAGTCGTTATCACTTTCTGACCCCCACCAAATATGTTCCCGTCCCACCCCTACATCACTGAAAATCAGCTCCTGACGACTGCTGCGAAGCGCACTATGAATTTCGTGAAATTTGTGTTTCAGCGCCTCTTATCTACTCTTATCAGTCGTTATCACTTTCTGACCCCCACCAAATATGTTCCCGTCCCACCCCCTACATCATACTAAAATACAGCGTTCCATGGCTGCAGCGAAGCGCGCTATGAATTTCGTGACAAACGGACGCACAACACACACACATACTTAGCGAATTATACATATACCAGGTTTGCTCCGCCTGCTATCGCGCGCATCACAGGGTAGGGAGGAACCACGGAATAGCAGCATGACGTACTCCTTTAAAGGAGGATTGCACGGAAAGAACGAAGGTCGTAAGAAGGGAGACTCTATTAACACCTCACTATTGGATGTGTTATACCTCCTCAATACCCCTTGTCTCCGGCGCATGGCAGCACCATGTTCTCCCTCCCTTTCTCCTCTCCCCCTCCCCTTCTGTGTTCCCTCCCCTCTACCGCTCGCCGACTACGGGTGCCCCGGCAACACCATGTAGAATGAGGCTGAGTGTGCTCGTTTGTTGTTTTTTATACCAGATTAGTCCCCCGTCAACCGCCGGGACCTTCCTTTAATGCGCAAGCTTTCTATCCTCCGCTATGGTCCCTTCCTCCTGTGACACCAACACCTCCTGGAAGTGACGCGTATGCAACACAATGGTGTTTCATACAGTAGAAGGGACACAATCATGATATGACGGTAGATTTTTCGCTTCCTTCCTCATCCTCCCTTCCTCTCTCCACTGCCCTCCAGCTGCCACTGCAGCACCATGTGGAATGAACGGAAGTGTGCTAAGCAGGTGTTTATATAGCCCTAAGAGTGTTATCACAACTATCCTGCTACAAAACATTGATATCTCAAATCCTGTAAGCTACCCGATTTGTTAGCGGTTTGTTTATCCCATGAGCTTCCTTCTCACTCACTTCATTTTGCGGACGGACACACATACATACACACACACACACGCACACACACACACATACAGATACACAAACCGACACACAAAGTTAGCGCTTTATATAATAGAAGGATAATATAGACCTTACTCTTAAAAATCGTTGATCGTTCGCTCTTAGTCTCTCCTCCCCTACCTCCCCCTCCTTATACCCTCCTCCCCGGCGCATTACAGCGCCATGTTCTCCCTCCTTTCTCCTCTCCCCAGGGTCAACCGCCCGTTGCGCAAAGAACAACGAGGGGGTCGTATTCAGCCGAACGAAAAGGGAGGGGGTCGTATCCAGAGAGACGGGCTGCAAGACGGCTTGAAAAGTGCAGTGTCCGGGAGTGCACTTTCACGCTCTAATGTTCTCCAGGAGCTCTGCACGTGCTGTCGGAGAGTCACACAGACAAGAGCTCCATGGGAGCATTAGAGCATGCAGAGCATTATAAGTCTCACTATCAGCCATTATTATCCTTAATACACGGACGGCGCTTTCGCTCGACAGCATAGATCAAGATTACAATAGCCAAAAACTTTGTTACAGCGTAGTGCAAAAACATGGTCTGTCTTCGATGATCGAACATTCCTGAAATCCCAAGGAGAACAAAGTGTAGAGCAGTTCATGGGGAAGTGAAACAAGAGTACCATATAACAGTACAATGCAACTCAATCACGATACTAACACCTTCTTCAGGAAAATGGAGGACTTTCAAATGCGAGTGCGACTTCTGCCACAGACAGGTGCACGGCGTATACCCGAGCAGGCGTTTTCCCATAAAAACGCCTTCTCTGTCAGCGGCCGTAAGCAGACAAACTTCCTGAAGAGAATTTCGATGCTTTCAAATCAAATCTAAGCGGAACAAAGTGTAGCGAATTTGCTGAATTGAATTCTAGAGACCCCTTAGGAAAATTGAGGCAGAAGAAAGAATTTCAGGAAATTTCACACTTGTTATGAAGTACTCTTCGAGTAGATTCTAACAGTCTTTACCGCTTCTCATCACATTAATTTTGAAGGAAGTTATGGGCCTTTGAAGACTGCATAGTCGCGGTCCAGGAAAATGGCTTGAAAAAAATCAAGGTGGAAAAAACGGAACAACGGGACTATTTTTTGAGCGAGTGATTATTTCAAAAAGTTTTAGCACTTATTCGAAAGCTCTAATCTTCTAGTTTCTAATTAGCCTTAGACATCTGCAAAAAGTTGATTATGAAGAAAGTTATGAACGTTTGAATGTCGAAAACTCGCGCCTTCTCAAAAATCGGACCACAAACCCCCAAAAACGGAACAACGGGACTATTTTTTGAGAGAGTGATCGCTGGAAAAAGTTCAGGTGCTTGTTTGAAAGCGCTAATCTTCTAGTTTCTAATTAGCCTTAGACATCTGCAAAAAGTTGATATGAAGAAAGTTATGAATGTTTGAATGTCGAAAACTCGCGTGTGCACAAAAAACGGAACAACGGGACGATTTTTTGAAATATTGAACATCCACAACATTTCAAATACTTTTTAGGAAGAAAACTATTTGAATTTTTAAAATTTTGGTGTCCGGTTCCATGAGACCGCTTCTGAAAAAAATATAACCTTCTGAATGGAGGGGTTTGGATTGCAACGTAATTGCTACAAGGTTTAGTTTTTCAGATTATAAAATAAGGAAAATTGAGAGATCGAAAAAAACTTGGTGGGTTTCTGAAAGTAGAAATCTTTACGATTAAAATGATGTATTGGTTTACGCAAAAATTTGAAATTCTATTTTAATGAATAAAACTTCATTTGCCTCGATTCCCTCCTCTGAGCGAGACAAGCGCGCGGATTGACCACGGTCCACCACTTCTCCATGTTGGTGACTGCCCATACATCAATGATGAGCATTAAATTATGTGAAAGACATAATAGTTAATACGGGGGGGGTCGTACCGATACCCTCCGAAAAGGAAGGGGGTCGTAAAAATTTTGGAATTTGCGCAACGCAGGGTTGACCCTGCCTCTCCCTCTTTCTCTCCCCCTCCCTTCCAGCCTCCCCTTTCCCCCTCCAGCACCATGTAGAATGAGACTGAGTGTGCTCGATCGGTGTTTATATAGCCGCTGTGGGTGTTATCATGATCATGACATCAACATCACGAAGTGTTGCCCTTCGTACTCCCTGGTTTTGTGAGCGGTTGGTCCGGACGGACAGAACGACACACACACACCGACAAACCGACACACCAAAGTTCTGGTTTATATAATGAAGTGATTAGATGAACACACAGTGATTGGATTGGATGAAATGTTTCGTTTGTTTTCGTTTTGATGAGCTATTATCGCATCGTATCATATGTTTGTATTGGATGATTTGAGAAATCATTGCGGCCATGTTCTCTTTTGGCATTCCCAAGCATTCTAAGGTGGGTTGTGCATAAATGAATTTCACGTTCACATTGAAGGTCGTCGGTCATCTTCTCATATGGGGTGAGTTATTGTTTCTGGATTCAAAAATCCTTCCGATTTTCGATCCTGGAATTTACGTGCGTTTATCTCGGCACATAAAGCTTCGATCAAGATAAAAATCATTACAGTCTACACTTCTTCCCATGCAAGGAAGAGTAAAACGTTGACGACGCATGCACGCCAGATTGTCACGCGGGACGGGTTCTTTTCGTTCAGTTCATTAAAGGAAGCGATTACGATAAGGAATTTTCGCATCGGGGGAGAACCTGCGCCACACGGAGCAATTACTTGGCTGCCAAGGAAGCGATGTGTGGCCCTCCCACGGCGAAAGGTGCTGTGGTTGCTGAGCAGGACCCGCGTGACGCCCGCCCCCAGTGACGTGACGCCCACTAGTTTTGTTGATGATCTGGATGGACTGTTTGCTGTTGGCTTTTCATTTTGGATGATCATTTCCCTTCTAGCGGCTGTATCTTCCAACTTGCCCACGTATTGCCTTACCAGTTTTGCTTCGCCCGCTATCGCGCGCATCACACGGCAGGCTTTAGCGAAATTGGAGGACCCATGGAATATCAGCATGAGATACTCCATTAACCATCTCACTATTGACTGTGTTAGACCCTCCACAGTTTCACTGAAGCTCATCGAGAATACGCGTGATAACGTCTGAGCTGAACTGGTATATTGATCACAACTCTGTAAACATCCAGCATTTTTCTTGAATTAAGATAATTTAGCGGTGAATAGGATTGCTGTCAGTCTCAAAATCAAAACGAAATGCCTATTTACATAAGTGAGGAGCTAATGCTTATCATTCATTTACATTCATCCATTATTTAGAACCCGAAAGGATTAGCGGTTTAATGAGTTTGGGTTTTCTTAATAGTCAGAAATGAAATTTATCATTTGCTGAAGACTTGTTTAGGTTTATGCAGTCGAATTCTATTAAGTAAGCTGGTTATATCAAAACAATGTGCACGTACTACAATTTGTAAATAGGAACGCTCTAGTGTCAACGCTGCGTAACGGAATTGACGACTTCAGCGTTCTGGCGCGCCTTATCGGCCCTTATCAATCGTTATCAGTTTCTGGCACCCACCAACAATGTCCCCGTCCCACCCCACATAACACTTGTAAGTATGGTTGCTCTGGTGTCAACGCGAGCCAGGCAACGGAATCGACGACTTCAGCGTTCTGGCGCGCCTTATCGGCCCTTATCAATCGTTATCAGTTTCTGGCACCCACCAACAATGTCCCCGTCCCACCCCACATAACACTTGTAAGTATGGTTGCTCTGGTGTCAACGCGAGCCAGGCAACGGAATCGACGACTTCAGCGTTCTGGCGCGCCTTATCGGCCCTTATCAATCGTTATCAGTTTCTGGCACCCACCACAAATGTCCCCGTCCCACCCCACATAACACTTGTAAGTATGGTTGCTCTGGTGTCAACGCGAGCCAGGCAACGGAATCGACGACTTCAGCGTTCTGGCGCGCCTTATCGGCCCTTATCAATCGTTATCAGTTTCTGGCACCCACCAACAATGTCCCCGTCCCACCCCACATAACACTTGTAAGTATGGTTGCTCTGGTGTCAACGCGAGCCAGGCAACGGAATCGACGACTTTTGCGTTCTAGCGCATCTTATCAGCCATTATCAGTTGCTATCGCTTCCAATCATGTACCACCAATGTCCCGGGACCGCCCCACATAAGACTTGTAAGTATAGACGCTCTTTTACCAATATGAACGGCAAAACGAAATTGGCGATGCTCGCTTTCTAGCCCCTCTTATCAGCTATTATCAGTCGTTATCAGTTCCTATCACGTACCACTTGTGTCCCCATCCCACCCCCTATAACATATGTAAGAACCACTGCGCTATCGTTACTGTGACTCGAGCTATGAATTTCCGGTCAAACATACACACACACACACACACACACACACACAGACACACGCTAGCGCTTATATATAGTAGGATCAAGTTAAACGACTATGCTTGTTGGCATGATGGCGGCTATCGGGGTTAACACGTCCGAACAACGTCGTTCTTTACCGTCGCTCATCCATGGTCGAAAATGAAAGGGCAATCAAAGGGGTACTATTTTGCTTATTTTTGACGGATTTCTTTGCTTTTTTCGCCATTGGCGTACTATTGAGACCCTCACGTCCCCTCTAAACCCTTGTGAGATCTATCGTAATCGCTTCCTTCAAGCATTTCTCATATTCCAAAACTGTCTGTATACATTCCTTATCCAGCACCAATACTTGTAGTGATTGCAGGAGTAATGATTGTGAAAAATATAAACAAAAAGATGCCGAGCTTAGCGCCAACGGGTTTTCTTCATTATGTTGACCAATCAAAAGATTAGACTTCCGTATTTCCTAGATTCCGAGAACGATAGACTGCTAATAATTGAAATAGTGGCGGCATGAGATCCAACGAGGAAGGTTGTTACAGCAATGAATCAGAGCACAGCTACTTTAAACTGTGCGTGGAAGGTTGCGCTATCTTATTGGGAAAGAGTCTTCTCTTTACGATGATCAATGCTATGCTGCGCTGTAAATTTCAAGTGTATTTCAGACGTGTTTTTTTTTTCAGGAAAAAAAGCGTATCTACTATGATGGTTTCACCTGGGCTCCCAAGAAAGTCAGTCTTTCAGGGTATGAAGCGCTTTTTCAGAACGGTGTTTTGTACATTATAGAGACCGCACAAGGATCATGAAACTGAGAACACTTTGAAAACCTGAGCGGCCCTGGGAATGCTAAAAAAAACACCAAGGATTTTTTGTCCTTTTTTTTCTGGCAACCCCAAGGCCGTTTTAAAAAATAAACAGTTTTATGCTGCTCCGCGCTGTACTCTCGAAGTAACAGCAAATGAAATCCCTGAGAGAGTTCGATCCTATGAAGAATGCAAAAGCTCGGAAACATTTTGGCACGCCTTGGTTGGTGCTACGGCACGCGCCATCCTCTTAATCTAAAGGCTCGTGTAAATGCATTAGGATCCTAATCTGGTTTTTTAATACGAGAGACAAATACATCCCTTATGTTTGTCTGTTCCATCACGCTATTTTGCCATTTTAGACCATAATGTCTTTGTCCTCATAATTTTGGCTTACCGTGTTCAAGTGTGTAGAATGCAAGTGTAGAATCCAGTGTGAAGCCTTGTGTTCGATCAGATCTCTAATTCCACACCGCGGAATCATCGGCATTTGTCGTGATCTGTCAGTTCGTGTTGTTACTCTTGCTTAGGTCATTCACATTTAGCTAATGTCACTGTTCGGCACACCTATGGTAAAAATCGTGGAATGAAAGTGTGCAACGAAATCCTACCTAATCTCAGAGGCCGTCTTTAAAATGAGAGCAGATTACCTTGGCCACTACATATGCGATTAGCTGTAGCATTTTGAAGCTTGATGAGGTGCCGGCGTGGAGTCAACAGCTGGATATGTTGATCCCAACCGCACACTGATCTCGACAATCGGTTGAAGCTCTCAGCCAGCAAGCCAGAATAGCAAGAATGATCTAAAAATGAAGAGTGCCTTTACATCGAATGACCTGACCCTAGTTTCGGCGAGCTTTTCTTCGTTTCCCAGTCCTTCCCCGAAGACTACTAGGATTTTCCTTTTCTCACTTTATTAGAGTCTTTCCGTGCACATTTCCATTTGCGACACCAATGCTTTATGGAGTAACACGTCTTACAAATTAGGCGATAGGGGTCGGGTGAAAATGGAATTTGAGGCTTTGGGGCTCTTCTCGTGCTCTCTAACACTTAAGATGAGATAATACGTAAACGATTTACTTGAAGTGTATTTTCGATAAGAGATGGTGATGTACTACATCCACATCCTACCCCACATCCTGTTCAATATTTTCGCTCCTTGTCATCCACCCTCAAAGTCTTCCACCCTTGTTCTAGCTAAGATGTCCATAACTCTGGTTCTGGGAGATCGTTCCTTGGACCATTGCAAGCTGAAAAATAAAAGGGCTTTCCCACTCTTTGCCACCACTTGTCAGAATAATATGTTTGAGCAGTCTATGTGTCATTTCTGCTCTTACCCTTACCTTTAATATCGAGAGCGTAATGGAGCGGTCTCTTCGAATTCCGACTTCGCGTAGAAGTGCTTCCATGAGCATCTCACTAAATTAATATCTCAACACTGATGTGGTTGCGATATCTAACCGTTGGTATTCTCCCTCCCTTCGCGTGCTACTCCAATACCTTTTGAAATACCCAATAGTGGCTGGTCAGTAAAATTGCTGTGCACCACTGTTTTCTCGTTCGCTTATCGACCACCTCCTTGGAGCGGAACAGAAGGCAGAACAACTGATCGATCGATAAAGCGACACAGAAATTTAGTGGTTCATCTAAAAGAGAAAGTCTCAGAAGGGAGAATATCGAAGCTGAGGCAAACATTTTCAGCTGGGTGTATTTCGTTTGCGGCCCTACCGTGGATTCAACGACACAAAATCAAGTGAGCTATAAAGGTGATGGTAGCAATTTTTAGTTCCAAGAACTTGTAACTTATCTTGACTGCCCTTGTGTTAAAAACAGGAATAGCGGTAAAGCTGAAAAGGGTTAAGCTGAATGAGAAAGTATTGAAAGGCAGAATCGGAGGGGTCTTACAAATAAATATAACGGCACATCTCACTCGGGCATTTGGTACAAACTCTCGCACCATAATGCGGGATCAGGTATGTTGCAAGTTCGACATGGCTGTCGTATTGGATGTTTTTAGAGGGTTTATTCTCTGTATTCCCTGTGCTGCTTATTGTAACAGGTGGTCACCGTTGTGGAGGTTGAGAGGGAAGAACGTATTGCAGAAGAGCGGGAGAGGGGTCGTTTTTGTTGGGCTTCAAAAAGATTCTAGCGAAAACTTGAAGAAAGAAGCGTGAACTAGGAATTAGAGCGTTTTTCACTTCTCTAGACATAATCCCCACACCCTTTCCTTTCCTGCTCAACTTAGGAGGGGAAAAGGGAACGAATTCGGAGTGTGTCGAGTAGTCTCCGTATCAATTACTATGGAAGCAACCATGGTGACGGGAGCGGTGGCGGGGTGGCGAGAGAGGGGTTTTATGCAAGCCTCCCTTGAGGTCCAGCTCCCCCTCCCCCTTTCAGAGGAGAGTAGAACCGTAAACAATTGAGGAAACGGCTGAAATCTGGCAGTGGTACGATAGCGTGTGGAACTAGCCCAGAGACTTCTAACACTATATAAAATTGTAAGAAGTGTTTATGTAATTCTAAGCCTTCAGTTCAGCTATTTCAGGTTGGTGTCCATTTGAAAGATTACTTTTTTCAAATGTTACTCACTCTTTGAATTACAACACGGAGAATACACTTGGCCCTTACACTTTTTGATAATGAAATGGGGATATTATTTTCGCATGAATTTCTCTCTTATTTTTTGAGTATTCAGAGAAAAGGATCGTCTCGCGTCTGGTCTCTCATTAGGGTCATTAAAGTCATTTCGTTGCCACTTGCTGGGATGGGGAGAATGGACCAAGTGTAACGCCACGACTGTTGACAACGTAAGTCCCGCGTCTAGTAATTTTCCTTCTGGACATGCTGCTTCTGTGGAGTGAAGTTGAAACGAACTAGAATGTTATGGTGAACTTCTGCACTACTCTCTCAAATTGCGACTGAT
>MU889271.1:0-20887 GCA_036418205.1 Ostertagia ostertagi
AGCAATGAAGTTAACCATATGTACGGTAGCAGAACCTCAACCCAAAGTGTAGAAGCGGACAATGAAAAAGCAAAATTCATTAAATCTGGCTGTTGTTAATGTCAGAAGCACTTTTGATTCAATTGTTTGAGTAAAAACACATTCCTGCCGTCCGCCCGCTCCGATCTTAGTTGCCCACTGCTTTCATTAACATTTTTATGGCAATAAGAAGAGAATGAAGGAAAGATGGACTGAACGAACGAGAGCTGAAAACTAGTGAAGCTTAGAAAACCCTTGCTAAATTGAAGCGTATCGAACATTTCCTGACCCACGTCGTTCATAATTGTGTCAATATACAATCAAAGAATAAAATACAAAAAAAGGATAAATTTTGAGAATAAATAGAATGGAGGATCGATAAAGCTATCCCGCGCTGTCGTCAATCTGCTAAGGCGAATTCTGAGCACATTTAGTGGAAAAGCGCCTAGTAGATTGCTTTGAGATCAACTTTTCCCTTTTCGCTTCATTTCTCGCTACAAAGGCCTACAAAGAAAGAGCACTCGGTGTTGATTAGCCTCCTTTTCGGATGCGCCACGTATCTGCTTCCCACAGGAAACCCAGTCCCACTTGAATGCATATGGGTCCATACAATGTCTTTTGATGATGCTTCTATACGCCTGCTTAGGTGCGATTTTATTGGATGAATTTTATTTCATTAAATCATGGATTCAACAACAAATCATCGGCAAGGTTTGGGAGGGCTTGAAATCGCATGTTCCGCTGGAAATATTATGTTCTACCTTCTCGAACCCCTTTAGCACCCTCAATGAAACCCTTTACAGGTACTTCCTCTCTTGCCCCTTGGAATGATGGGAAGCGCGTGTATGGACGAGTTGTTCGAATTCGCTTGCTCCAAGGCTCCGCTAACTCCGCCCTTCCCCCCCCGTGGGTTCTACTAACTACTTCTGCATACCATAGGGATGGGAGGTGGCGGGAAGGTATTCTGCGTCCCTAGCTCACAATAGCCGATCATCACCTCACTGGCAAGCGCCATTGTTCCATACTTTCGAGGGTGACAAGGGCGCAATTGTAATCGGCTGCTCTATCCCACCAACAGAACAAACACTGTAATCGGCTGTTTGACAGGACGTCATCTGGGTCGCTTGCTCAAAAAAGAAAGCTAGCCACAAGTCATTGTCAGATTGGCAGGCCAGCTACCATTCAAAATGTATTAGTTCGGAATGGAAGCCATGTGCATGGTGTGTCATAAAAAGAGCTAATATGTCTTATATTCATGTTTCATCCTTTTTTCACACCAACAGAACCCTGCTTGGACCGAAAAATGTCTTTCATTTTATCATTAGTCACCAACATACGGTTTTTGTGAGCACCTTTGTACCCTTTTTCTGCTTCATTACTGTCCACATTACACAAAATTCCCTTTGCTTTCGTCGCGCCACGTATCCCTAGTCTTAAGTGAACGATGACGTCGATGTTCCCTGCCCTTATGGCCGTTCCTGTGTATTTGAATAATTATTTTAAATCAAAGTTGTGACAGTTCATATCACATTTTGAACCATTCAACACCTGTCCCCGAGAGAATCACAAATTGAAACAGCTCTCGCAGAAACTATTCAAAATATTTATGTCAGTACGGGGAAGAATAACCAGTGTGGAGAATATCATACCGTACCTGGATGAAGCTGTGGATCAGAGATTTACCGCACCCTGAATCATGCGTTTTTGCCAAACGTCGCATGCCGAGATTTCTATGCATCGAACTACCGATTAGGAAGCATTATGAATGGAGGCATCTATTTGTTCTTCCTAATTTCTATATATTTCCTTGAGTTCCCCTTCGGTTCTCCACCGGATTCATTGGGTTCATTTGGAGAACATAGTAATGCTCTCTCCCCCTCCCCTCCCCCGAATAATCCATGGCTATTGGAAACTACGGCGTCAGCACAAATCAAACACAAGCTGCTCCCCCTCCTGGAGCACTCATGCTGAGCCTCGTTCTTCCTTTCCACGGACAGGCGGGGGCTGTTGGTGGTTAGATTGTTCATCTCCACTTACCTCTCGCCCTCCTCAGCCCCACCGCCCCATCACCCTCTCCCCGCCCATCTCCTCAGGCTCCAAGAAATCCATCGATGAAGAGGGTGGGTGTTCTTCTGCCGGAGAAGTGGCAAAAATTGTGAAATTTTTTGCAATTTTGCAAGAAAACTTACCTATTAGGCGGGAGGGGGAAGTGGCACGCTTACCACGCGAGCGGTCCGGGATCAAATCCTGGGTCGTGAGTCGCCCGGGCCAACCAAGCCTTCCATCCCTCCGGGTCGGTTAATTGGTACCAGACTTGTCTGGGAGGATAAAAACACTGACTTGTACATCGGCTGGCCCCCGCAAGTCATTGTATAGGCCACATCGCATTCAAACGCCACTACGAATGTACAAATGGAAGTAGAATGCGTGCCGCATCCCAAAAAGGGATTGATCAACGGCAAATGCTTTATCCTATCCTTTTATTCATCCAATCCAGAGGGTTCTTCCCACGTAAAGGTAGAATAAGATAAAGCATTGGCGCCCATCAATTCCTTCTTGAGAAGCGCCACGCACTTCTACCTCCATTCAGAATCGTAGCGTTTTTTCAATGTGATTTTTTCCACAACGTGACTTGCGGGGCACCCGATGTACAATTCAGCGTTTTTGTCCTGCCACACGAATTTGGTATCATTGGTCTGGCCAGGATTTGATCCTCGGACCGTGTGCGTAGTAGGTAACGACAGTTGCCATATATTCATCAACTTTATTGTTTACTCAAGTTTAAAGTTTGCGAATTTTCCAGAATTCTCTATTTCTTGCCTCGAATGAGCAAAAACCCTTGTTAAGCGCTCAGGCGCTAAATGCTCTCTTCTCGATACTGATGAAGTCTGTCAAAAGCTGATTGTTGTTGATGTTCAGCTAGCGCCCGTTCTGCTTGCAGCGGTGCGTGGTAGCTCATAACGTTTTTTGGGTGCCCCCCCCCAGGAGGCCCATCGCGCGGCAAGAAGGCCGAGTCGGGGCGGACGAGTCGCGGCGCGTGATGTGCGATGAGGGACGTGCAATGGGACATTCTATTTAACTTGACGCGATTTCCCTAATACGCGCGAACTCTTCCGCTGACTCGGCAATCTTGCCGCGCGACGGGCCTCCTGGGGGGTACCCACATTTTTTATTTGTTTGCGACGTGCGTAATATGTAATAATAACACAATGTGTCAGATGTTGGGTGGACGTCGTCTTTGTGCTTTCGATGAACTGTCACAGCTGGATCCCGAACGAACAAGACGTTGATACACACAGAAATACACCGTAACACTAAAAAACACACATGTCCAATAGAGGGGGGGGGGGTCGCACTGACACCCCTTGAAATGGAGGGGGTCGCAAAAAATTTGGAATTTGCGCAACGCAGGGTTGACCCTGGTTCCAAGAGGTCCCAGAGACCGGTGAAAAAGGGGGTAGAGGTCGGCGAAAAGAAGGGAGCCAAATGCTATTGGTGGGCAGGGCACGCACCGAAGTAGACGGAGTTCGCCACGAGATTTATTGTCCGGGCCCGAGGACCGAGAAAAATAGGATAATGGTTGACGAAGAAAGAGCGGATAGAATTTAGCGGAGAATTCAGATATTCGTATTGTATCAAGCCAAATTTGAAAATTTTCGTCGCACCATCAAAATTCGCCGCAGATCTGTGTTGCGCGCGCAATGCGTGCGGCGCCAACTGGTATAATATACCCTCCCTGCCTCGCTCACCAGAAATGGTGCAGCGCTCCCAATCGGGCCTTGGAAATCAGTTCGGGCCAGAATTTTTTCCTCGTAGCGCTTCTGAAGTCGAGAAAACATTTTGAGAAAAAATCCTTCAAAACCAAATGATGACGTCACACGACCTTTGCCACTTCGTTCAGTTTTTTTTTTGTTCTTTTTTTACGGACTACAAAAGTTAGCAATAATATTGCGTTATATGGAAAGCTCTAGCGACAGTGGTTAACTCGTAGCAATTATTCCTGTTCACGGTCCAGTTAACATGTGATGTAAGAGTCGTGTTCGTTGGGTTACTTACAGAGTTAGTGATCATGTTCACGTGACTACAGTGACTCTCTGCGCAAAACATGCGTATTGATCGTGTGAAAAAAACCACTAACTCTGGAAGTGACGCAACAAAACGATATGGGAATAGTTGGGCTTAGCATTAAGTGATAGTTCAGTAGGGATATCTGAAAAAACTGATGAGATGGAAGGAATGGCCCTTTTTCAGGGTGGAGAAACGATGATGAAAGTGGCGGCGGCGACAAACCAGGCGCTGGCACCGGTGTCTACCGCTTCAAAGGCACTCGGGAAGAGTACTGTGAGAAGTTCGCTGTGAACTATGAGTACTATTGCACAGGAGACAGTGATAATCCACAGATCACTGCACAGTTCTGTCCGTCGTACAAGAAAAGTTGCCGGGATCGTCCTCAAAGGTACGTCGATTTTTTTGCACCGCTCTTTTTCCCTGAGTCTTGGCCGACAAAAATGAGCCATAACTATCCGACGGGGCTTGAAGTCGGGTCGCGAACATGTAGGTTTCGCTATAGTTCGCTTCTTGAATGAGATAGCAGGAACCCCAGCCAGAAGGGTGGCGATACCGTTACAACTTTGAAGTGCGCAATGAAGAGAGCACAAGCCTTCGCTTGACCGCTGCAACCGCTGCCACTCCTACCAGTCGGTCGCGACCCATGTCTCAATCGGCCAAAAAAAAAGTCATCTCTATAGTTCAATTCGTGGCCGCTTTTATCACAGCAACCTCATCGTCATGATTAACCACAATGAAGGCATAGAATATTCAGCATATAATCGCTAAGCAGAGCGCTTATTTATTGTTTCCAAGCTGCTACGTAGGCACAAATCAGTTGCCGCATGCCGTCATCGGCAATTTCACTTCAATAGCCATACGATATTAACCTTGTTTTTTCAGCCCAGCGAATCCGTTCACAAAAAACGTTGCCACCGGTGAAAATCCAAATTCACCTAGCAACATTGTCGACAGTAACTTTCCGGATCTAGACAATCCAGGGGTTTGTTTTATTGAATTATTGTAGAAATATAATTTTACTGTGGAAAATTACAATTCTATGCGTAGATCGGCAAATAAATAACGGCTGCTGATGTAATGAATCAACGATTCCCGACAAGTTTTGCTGAAGTGGTAGACTAGATTCTAAGCGCAACAAAATATGCATTGGCTTTTGGTCTTGTAGGTCACGGCGACCGTCGCGCCCTCTTGCAGTCCAGATTTTTGGCGCGCCCGCGACAATTGAAGACAGACTGTTCACGCGATATTCGCAGCGATTAAAATCGTATTCATTGCGCCCGCATCAGGTCCTCACAACGGAAATTAGGTCGGAATAAAGGCACACGCCCCTCCTCATGACTGCGCAATTTTTGAAACTTCGACCTGAACCCGGGATCGCGCCATGGCGGCGGACGCTCAAAGGTTCGTGATAAATAGGTATTAATCTCCTGGACTGACTGCTCCTTGTTGCGATTGCGATAACTTCGCCACTATATAGGCAGGAGATTGCGCGGGCTGGTTGGCCGACCGCCTGGGCGAGAAGCACATCTTTCGACTATCCTTTTTGTTTGCAGGCACAAAAAGTAAGTCTCGCTACTTGTCGCGCGCGACATAACGCGACAAGGTGCGGCCATTTCCTGGCAACCAATTTCAGCGCAACCTCTATGCGTGCGGTGTGCGGCAAAATTGGTCCGGTTATGTTGGAACTCATCTTATGCCTTCTTCCTTCCGGTTCATTAAGCAAGGAACCCTGGACACCTTCGGAGGTTACCAGCAGAGTTGGCCATTGGGTGGGTGAAAATCGGTCGAGAACTCGTCGGCGACTCATCGAAGATTTTTGTCCGTTCAGTCATGCTCTTTCGCGCAGACATTCACTCTCGCCACAAGCGAGCCGTCTGTGCTCTCCGCGCGTTCACTCTGATTGGGTTAGGGACGTTTTGGGTGCCAACTATTTCAACAACGTCCCTCTTATGTTAGTTCTAGGCGGTATCTTCAGCTCGAAAAGCCACGGGGACCATCTCTCTCATGGGACTTTTTCAGCCGACGGTTGACCAAACAGTACCGCAGAAAAATTCACTGTGCCCATTAGTAGCTCTAATGACTATTCCTAACAAATGCATATTTCAGAGGGGAAACGAGGCAGAGGTCGTAAAAGAGTTCAAAAGAAGAAGAAGTACAAGTTGGTTTGGTTTACACGACCTTGTTTGAAGCAAGCTGAACACTAAAATGATTTTCCTTTTCTCTAGGAAACCCTGTACTCCCGATTGTGATCATCGAATCCACCCACATTGTACCGCGGCCTGCAAATGCGACTGGTCTTATCCGTATGTGCAAAAGTTCTGCAATCCTCCACCTCTGCCGTTGTTCCTACAAACTTGCAGGTAGTCTTAAAAGCTCCCTATCTATTTGACCAAGTTTCGTGAACATTGGTTACACCTTTCCATCAGGCTGTGGTATGCGCAATGCCCAAATATATGAACGCTATCACTACGCCTCTCAATTCATCTATTCGAAGGCGAAAAGGGGCAGAAAGTAGGACAGTAAAAAAAACAAAAAAAAAAAAAAAAAAAAAGAAAGTCGGAAAGTATTGAGAAGTGTTATTCTATAGGTCAACTCAAAGTTAGTCCATTTCCCTTCTCATGATCCGCTCGGCTTATACATGCTCATGAGGTATGTGTCAAAAATACACACCGCGCGACGAGGGCGACAACTTCGCGACAATCAACCTTCAGACCACGTTAAAGGAATCTTGCGCGGAAAATTCTTGCACTCTTTCCTAACATGAATATGTCAGTTGTGATCACTGGAAATAGCACACAAAGTTTCACGCATGAAGATTCGGTTTCTGAAGAGAAACAAACGTACAAAAACTACACGTTATGGACCATCGAAGGACCAGGAGGCAGAGCCAGGCGAGGCATGGAAAGAAGACGGCGTTTGGCCGGCTACGTACCAGGCGACGCAATGAGAGAATCGGGTTAAAGCGCGCGATTTCGGAGAGTGGAGACAAATCGATCGATGGAATAGGATGGAGTAGAAGTGTAAGATGTGAATGCAACGAAGCAGAAGGCCAGAAAGAGCTTCTAGTGAATGCACTCCAAGAAACCAAGTTTGAGCATCCCCGTCGCCAGCATTCGTGAAAGACGTCCGTGGGCAATTCGAACGCGTAGCAGCCTTTTCGAGTTTTCGAATTTCTAATCAAAACGAAAGCAATACTTCAGTTCTTTTCACTATTATCGTGGATAATGAGTCTCAAGCCAGTGATTTATGGCTGAAATAGAATCATGATTTTTCCGCGCAAGATTCCTTTAACTTTCTAGTCGCCTGCGATCACTAATCTTGACAGAATCCTTGACAGTAGGTGACTAGAAAGTTGACGTGGTCTGAAGGTCCAATGTTGATTGTCGCGGATTTTGTCGCGCGTAGCACGCAGTGTGTATTTTTGGCACATACCTGATGTGCACCCGAGTTGTGGGCTCGTTTCGTTGGGTTTTGGGGAGCCATTGAGATTTTTTATGATCCGCAGAGCATGGATGAGCTCGGCCTGGGAGCCCAACCACCTTTGGCCGCTACCCATTTGACACGGACAAGTGACTATGCTGTTTGATCTATTCTGCAAATGCCTTACTGGTGTTTGGTACCGAGGAGGATTGTTCTGGAGCCGAAGTTGTCTTACGTGTCAAGATTGGATCGAAAGTTACCAGATATGGAACTAACATGGCCCATGAATTCAGACCATTTTCAAATTAGGGAACAGAAAACGCGGAGCACAAAGCACTCAGAATTTGTTCGCTGTCACTTGGTCAGCACCTCTATAACCTAGCAAACGGCAATCATTAGGCATTTTAGTCGGCTTACCCAGACTACAACCTCCATAGGTAAGCCCATCGTCCCGGTTCTGCTGGCATTTTACATCATTTGACTCTGAAAAAATCGCTGTCCCTGAGCCGTTTGATATATATCCCCTCAATTACAGAACTGCCGTCGAACGCGAAACCATTCAGCGTACTGTCACCGAACGGAGAACGCCTTCCCGTCAACGTCCGTACCCCAGGAACCACAACCATCGCTAAGTGAGTTCTACAAATCTTCTGACATAAGTGGGCAAGGAGGAGAGCCAGCCAGAGTCAACCCTGCGTTGCGCAGTTCGCAACGGCACGTTGAGAGATCCTCAACGCACGCTGTATGGGCGGAGACACAGACGGCTCGAGCATGCGAGTGTGAATGTTCGCGCGAGAGAACGTGTCTAATCGGGCGAAACTGCGCAACGTGGCCGTTGAAAACTGCGCAACGCAGGGTTGACTCTGGAGCCAGCGCTTAATCGAAGCTGATCCAAGTCACTGTGACTGAGCTTTCTTACAGGGATGATCCTCTACCTCCTGATACAGTACGGTGGGACTCACCACTCGAATTGGACCCGGAAGACTTCGATCCAACTGCTCATGTTGGTAAAAATAACCTGAGATTGACTTCTATCGCATGATGATCTATCAACATCTCCCCTACTCGTTCTCATAGCCAGTTTAGCCTTTCGGAAGCACCGTACCCGACAAAAACAGCATCCAAACCAGCCTCTATCTTTTGTTCAGTTCTTTTTACTAGCTAGTAGCTACTTTTAGCATTTCTCTTTTCTGTAGTTTTGTTTTTAGTTGCTTTCACCTATTCTGTTTACCTTTGTTTTAGTGAAAGCATAGTTTGAGCTCAAATTGCTTCAATTAAACATGAAATGCTGACTGTTGAACAAGTTGCGCTGATGATTTGCGGTTTGAAAAAAAGCAAAGCAAAGTGTGTCTGCACTACAGACTTTACAACGCAATTGACGACGCCCTCAAAAATGATATTGAGTATATTAGAGTGACAGTTGGTAGCTCATAAATGATAACTGTACTTAGTGACAATCACCAGAATACAACTGCAATCAGCTTCATTTCACTGGCTGAAAATTGAGGAAATACCCATTGAGGAATCTGTCGTTACTTATTATGTGAAGTCTGCACTGCAGACGTCGCTAACGAAGGGTACCTCGGCGATTAAGCAGGAGAGAAGAAATTGTAGTATAAAAAGCGATAAGCGTTCTTCAATGAAATATAGATTTCTTTTAGTACGCCGCGGACATAGGAGGACATTCTCTAGAACTGAGCCCAGGAAGGGTAGGAACTTGGAAAAAATGGAAAAAGCTCACGCACCCTGGAGTCTCCTCCCCCTTAACCTTACGAACTGCCTCAAACTTGACGCTCACTTTGTAGTGCACATTGCATTCTCCTGTGCCCATAACGATGCCTTCAACAGACTTTTTCTCTAGGCAGGCAGGAAGAGCATGCGGGCGTTATCCAGCGAGCTCGAGGTTAGGGCAAGGAGAATGCGATGTGATCTACAAAGTGAGACGCGTCAAAATTGAGACAATTCGTAAGGTTTAGGAGGGGAGGACGATGCTTGAAGTCATGGACTTTATACGAGCAAGTGCAGAGGGGGATCCTGACTTCCAAACTACGCCAACGGTCGAAGATCAGGGACGCTGTCGTTTTCGCCAAGGAATCGAGGATCAGGTGCGCGGACACGTCATGCGATTGTGAGGGACGATGACATGACGCCTCTGTCCAGGTGATCAGACCTCTGAGCTGGTGAGCCGAAAAGAAGAAAGGTTTTTCGGTGCCCTCGGTGGGGAGAAATCATTAATGCATGCGACAGGGACGAATGGAGACCTTGCTGGCGTCCGCTCGGAATCGACGATTAACGGGACCACAGGTGAGGTGATTCTGCTTCATTAATGGACCAGTCCCTCCAGTGCAGCACTGTGTGGAAGATCATCTCTCAACGCACTTCCATCGACCACGCTCAATGATGTCACCAAAAACCTCCATCCTCCGGCCATCGTGTTCACTGCCTTCAGTATGGACGACTTGCCTCTATCATTGCTGGAAAAATTGCTCCTGCTGCTGTTGTTCACGTTTCTCGATCACGATCGTTTAAAAAGTGTGGAACAACCATTACGAATCTCCTAGAGTAAACACTGTCTGAAATACAACTCGAAGTGCACCCCATGATCAAGTTGAGTTGTGAATTTCACCTGAACATGAAACTGGATGCGCGAATGGAGCAACTGTGGAAATGGTAAGAAACCGTCGAAACATTGAGAGCCCCCGTGTTCCACAATGTGGAGGAGCCTAAGAGGCAGACCGCGAGATAAGAGATAATAGGTGTTCAGGAGAGAGACAAGATGCTGAGACGAGATAGCGTGGTAGCTCGGTGGCACCGGTGGATATACCACTGCGGTGGGCGTACGTAGCTACTTGGGTAGCTCTTTGCAAGCTCCAAGCTACTGGCACCATTCCAATTTCGTTTTGAGTTGCAAAAGTTGCACCATCTGTTCAGTTGTTTGACCAGCAGCCTTTCCACTCAGTAGTTCGTCTAGTGAACAGGTAGTGCTGCTCAGAGTCAACCGTCACGTTCGCCCTTTCAAAAAATTTATTTAAATCATTTATGACCCCCCCCCACACCATTAGGATGGTCACCCCACTATCACCATTAGTCTCAAAAGGCTCCTCCAATACGACCCCTTCCCCCTCCTCCGAGAAACACCCCTACCATCATGGCTATTTCTATAGTATTCTAATTCTCTTTACTTTCGTAAAACTTTGAAAACCGTCCAAACACGAACATCTCTAACGACCTCTGTCAACCTCGGCTCCACCATGATTACCTTGCTCAACCCCAAAATGCGATTCCCCACCCCGTTCTTGAATCACAAGTGCGACCCCACTCCTCGAAAAGTGCGAACAGACGGTTGACTTTGGTGCTGTTCAACCCTTTGACGACCGCGCGCTCTAAACGTGTCTAGCGTGTGGGACCGCACGCCAGACACGCATGTGGCCCGCCGGCGGGCCATACGGTCCCAGGAGACCGCATTTTTGCTTAATTATAGCAACATTGACTAAACTGCAAACTTTCTTCAGTAAGTCGTCGTACTAATCAACCATACATTCTAACGCAGACGGAATATTAGCAAAGTACTGAAAAAGACCAATGAAAAAGACCTCAGATCATTAGTGTATAAGTGTTTTGATAGTACTGTTGAAGTTGCAGCTACCGAAAACAATCTGTTTTCTTGCGCAAAACTTGCATTCAAAATCGACTAGATTTGAATACAAATGCTTCTTCCAAGCTTCTTTCTTTAGTTACTGTGGTGTCAATAACAAGTAACGTTATTCACTAGACGGTTACTACCATACGCTGACCAATTTATTTTTTTATTATTTATTTATCTTTGCACTCATTGGTGCGCTGTGACAACAACAGAAAGGGTTAGTTCTGATAGACTGGTCAAGAACAAAAAGAGAACTAAAATACTGAATAAATCTTTGAAAATAAGCCTAGATTCGAAAAGTTCCCACAGTCTGTGGGCCGACGGCGCTGTGGGAACCGATGAAACCGTTCAAAGCACAAAAAACAGCTCAGCACTCACTAGCTAGCCATCAAATGTAGTGGTGGAGAAGATCTCAATATGTGGAATAGCGCCTATGCTTATCAGGTAACCTGGACGTCAAAAACGGTAAGTGCAGGTCAGTCTAGGCAACGCAACCAACCGAAGTTGTACCCGGGCGGGCCAAAGTAGATGCCTCTTTGATCTAAACACGAACCCAGGGCGTAAGACCTAGACCCAAGTATTTCAAATGAATACTTGTTGACCTGCAATTACGTGGAGTAAGCATACAAGACTTAACATAGGAGTGCCAGGAATAGGTAGTAAAGCTCGAGTTCACGAAGATTCAAAATGATGGTAGCAGTGTGGTTACTAACATACGCTGACCATTTTATTGACTTCGATAGGAGCCTTGAGGCATAGTGAGGTTTTTGACAAGGCGTCTGCTGCACCTACCAGAATCTCCACTTTTACTTACGTGTTCATTTGTATTACACTTAATTTGTATTACATTTAAATGACAATTTTTTTCACAAGACCAAACAATTGGTGAGGCCCGCAACGACTGGGTCCTATCGACTGAATTATGCTAGGAATATTACTAGTGTGGCAACAATTGGAGCTAAGATTACTGCTCCGGTTTTTCAAAAGCCACCACATAAGCTGTGTTCTTATTCTGTGGGTAATGATGATATTTTTGCTAACATTACCATTAGAAGTGTTTCTAGGCCTATTGTTTCTGGATTTCTCCCTAGAAGAAAGCAATTCGTGGACCACTGTGTACATAGCCTTGTTAGGGTGTTGTGAACATATTTAGTAACTAAAATTTCCAAAAAATGTCAAAAGGGAAGGAAATACAAGAAATTAGTTGCCATGGCCCGCCGGCGGGCCATACGGTCCGAAACGACCGATATGTGTGCCCACCGGCGCTTCGCGGCTTGGAAGCCAGGGTCAACCGTCACGTTGGACCGATTTCAGGATTTTTACGACCCCCCCCCTCTTCGAGTATCTCCATACGACCCCCCCCCCTTATTATGTACGGTACACTGTAAAGAAAAGCTAACACTAGGGGAAGTAAGTGCAATCTACAAAATATCTAAGGACACTTGGCTTGAATTCAAACACAGTAGCAGACGAACTCTAGTTTCCTGATATCGTAATTTACTTATGCATAACATCGCAAAACGGACTGCCTTTATTAGGTGCTGAACAGTACTGCCCATTAGTTTGAATGGCGCTTTGCCTGCCTTTCATGACTTGGCGTTCAGAATCACAAAAATTTCCATCGATATGCAAACGCATCAAAAGGGGAATATTCACAATGATTTCAAGTTGCCAACGAATGCATGGCGCATCTCAGAGCGTGAGAGTATACAGCAGAAGTGTCCGACCGGAGCACGGTAGCGTTGCGTTCGCATTGGCGCGCGCAATCTTCCCCCTCGGCGCAGCGCGGGTCGCGAGAAACAGACTATTGACTTTCAAATAAGCGTAATTTTGTTCAATATCAATATTTTTCAAATTGCTAAGCGGATTTGTAATCTACTTAACTGCTTGTTTCAGAGGATCACATCTATTATGCCTTATCTTCAAAAGTACGTCGGTTATGGGGTAGAAAACAAAGAATTTACAGAAATGTGCACTTCTTCATTTGAAAGGTTGTAACTTTCTTCAAAGAAGGAACTATGAGGAGCGGTAAGAAAATTTGGAAAGGTCAGACTGTTTTCTTTCTAAAAAAAGCTCTAGCTTTTGCAAAATCTCTTTTCCTCCGAAAAATCGCCCCGTTGGACCGTTTTTTTCGCAAGACCAGGTTTTTTGGCTTTCAATTACTATAACTTTCTTCAAATTCCACCTTTTGCAATTATTGTCCCCCTGGGTTGAAGAAAGTTAGAGCTTTCCAACGTGTACTTGAACTTCCTTCAAAGTTGACGGAGTCAAAAAATCGCCCCGTTGGACCGTTTTTGGGAAATCGTGGACCGATTTTTTGGAGAGCGCAGGTTTTTTGGCTTCAAATTGTTATAACTTTCTTCAGATTGAACTTTTTGCAGTTCTTATCCCCCTGAATTGAAGCAGAAGGTTAGAGCTTTCCATTGAATACTTGAGCTCCTTCTAAAGTCGAAGGAGTCAAAGAATCGCTCCGTTGGACCGTTCTTTTTTCACGAATTTTCGGAGCTACTCTCCTGAAAACGCAGGTTTTCAACACTTAAACACTGATAACTGTCTTCAAACTCAATTTTATCGGGAATAATGATACCGTGACATCGCACGAGCTTTGTGCTTCATTAGAGATGCTGAACCTTTTCTAAAGAAGTTGCCGACAGGCAAATATTTTTGTTCCCAAACTTTTCTTGTAGCACTTTAGAAGTCAATCTACCATAGTGGTTACTCTTTTACTAACTTATGTCCAGTTTGAAGGCATTGGTTCACCTCTAGAATTATATTTGTGTACGTGAGCATGGATACTTTCGCAGTAGACTCTTCTGCTCTGGTGTGCGCCATGCCCTCGCTTGTGCTCAATATTTGAAGAAACACTCCGAAGTTTTACCTCTCACCTACTGCCGCGGGAACTAAGTCTTGATTCTAATCGTTCGATGGTCCCAGCAAGAGCCAACAACTGCGATCTTCATCACAACGCCCATTAAGTTCCTTATAGCGAAAACCACCTCTCGTCACCTACACCCAAAAACCTCTTCGTACTGCAACGTTGACTCCTGCGAATACGACCCCCCTCCCTCTGGCGCAGCCAAATACGACCCCCCCGTTGGACTTTGTCCAACGGACGGTTGACCCTGCTTGAAGCCCTTAAATTAACATCTCAATTGAAATACTAACACTACATCGGCAGGGTTTGTGAGCCACCGCTCACCCTATTTTCAACAAACACATACAACTGCCTAATAATTCTTATACAAATCCACTGCGATTTTGGAAAAGTTCAATGCATGACACATTCCAGAGATTTTATAGCTTGCACTTACAGTAGCGGTCAAAAGTTTGGAAACTTTTTTATTTTTGATCTAGTGTAGCCAGTAGACAATGAAATTGTCCCGAATTCACATATTATATACAGAATCAAGTGTAGATTACGATGAGCAACATAATTTTTCAAAAACGAGATTCGCTTTGAAAAATACGAATTTTTATAAGAAATGGCGCGTCAAAAGTTTGGAAACTTCCAAATTCCAAAGCGAATTCGGCAAATAGCTCTCAAATCCACATGATAAATTAGTTAATTGATGAGTAGCTTTGCATTTCTATGTTAGCGTCGTTTTCACTGACATGGATTGATGTTAAAAATAATTTTAGCGGAATCCTACACACCGTGATTTAAATCGTTGGCATGCATAGGGTCATTTCCGCGATAAAAACCCATCTTTTCCGGATAGTTCTAACTATCGAAGGGGAGCGTATTATTTTAGCTGGATACTAAGAACTGGGGAATCGCCGAATGGTCGGACACATCTTCATCCATGACAGTACTTCCACTATTTCTGACTGTTGGAATCTGGTACTAAATGAGGTTTCCTGTTTGATAGAACACTTCACAGGGTCCACAACATCATTTTAGGAAGACAGAAATCCCATTCGTCGCTGAGGACAAAGTTTTACCTCTCGCCTTCGGTCCATGTTAGCCGTTAGTGTGCGGAAGCCAGTTGGGCCATCCTGCTCTTGAAGCCCAACAATGGCTTCTTGTTGGGACATCATCCGTAATATTCACCAGGTCGCGGCCGATGTTGGGCTGCACTTGGACTTTCATATGATTAGGAAAAAACCAGAAAAAGTCGTCTCTTAGTTGGGATGTCGGGGGTACGGGACGTGCCAACCACCCTTCGAAGTATTTGAGGAGGGCCAATTTTCTTGTGAGGATACTTTTTTGTGAATGATCATTCTTCTTATGCTTACTCGACTCCAAAAACGCTAGAAACATTCGATAATATTGCTTCTGAGACTACTAAGAAACAATTTCAATTTCGTATTCCGGATTGTAGGGTTTAAAAAAGGACCTCCCATGGAAAAACTGCTTCCTTTGCATATGAATTCATTTTGAAATTACACATTACTCAATGGTTGAACTAAAATTAACAGAAACAAGTAAACATTGAAGAGTAGGAATCATAATGATGAGGGAAACAAAAAGTTTCCAAACTTTTGACGCGCCATTACTTGAAAAAAATCTTATTTCTCAAATATGATTATAGATTTTTGGAAATTATTCTTCCCATCGTATTCTGGACTTGATTTTGTATGTAATATCTAAATTTGGGACAATTTCGTTATGTGTCGGCCGCGCTAGATCAAAAATAAAAAAGTTTCCAAACTTTTGACCGCTACTGTATCTCATTCATTGTAGGTAAAGTCGAGAACTACCTCTAAATCCCGGAAAAGCCACAAAAAAGCCAACTCGTCAAAAGCGAATGGAACGAAGAACGCGCTGGAACACATGGAAGACGAACAACTCGTTCGGAAGTCAGGTTTTCAAAATACCTCCTTCACTGAGACTACCTCTATTTCAGCACGCTTTTACATATGCCTTTGAATCTAGACCACCGGGAAATTCTGTTAATATACTATTGTACACTTATTCCTCGATATCAAAAAGATTGTTTCAGAGATGATCCTGGTGAAGAAAAACTGGCTCCTGACGACCGTTCGAAGTATGTTATGATTTCCAAATGAAAGATCTTTCAGCATTCACAAGTAGAAGTGCATAAGTGCCCTGGGACCTATTTAGGAAAAATTTCTTCTTGACTCGAAATTTTGACGCTACCTGACGTTTCCAAACGCCGTCACCTTCTTTGGGCGATGTCAGACTTTGCGAATCGAACGATTCGCTAGCGTCCGCGGTCGCGTTGCGGTACCAGCCAATTGAGTGATTCACTGGCCGCGACGCGACCGCAGACGCTAGCGAATCGCTCGTTTTCGAACCTGACATCGGCCTTCAATAGTGGATAGTTGCCGATTTAACGCACACTAGACGTCTACGTGGATGGTGCAAAGCCCTTCGTTTGAAGGGTAGGATTGTCCGCAAATCCTCCCAAGGCCACTTTCATGGCTCTGAAGGGGAGGGCGGCAGAGGACCTACATCGCTTGCATTCCTTACCCATCACTAATGTACGCCTTCAAGATGATCCCAGACTGGTGTCTGCGTCTCTCCTGCTCCAGACCCATTTCGACTACTCATCACCAGAACCTCTCTGGAGCGCACTTTCTTCGACATACAGGGGTGGCCAAAAAAAAGAGACACTTTGCCCATGGCGCACATCATCGAACTTTTCGTCGCACAGGGAGCCGATGTTAATGAAAGTTTTACGGCGGAATATTCCTTAGGTGTTCCCCCGTAAACAGAAGCAGGCCCTCCTTCACTGCCCCCGCCGTCTTCAGAATATGACGTCATCTGCCGTCACCGTCGAGCTCAACGAGGCTTACCGTAATCGCTCCGGCCTGAAGCTGCTACATAATTTCTTCAATGGATTAACTGTTGAATAGCTTCCAGAGACATTAGCTGTGACTATGCAAACCGCTTTTGACCAGCGTTTCAGGGACGTCGTAATGGTCTATGGTACCTCGACGACCTCGTTGAGCTCGTACCGTGAACCATGTTTCCGTGGGAAAATCTTCTGATGTCGTCGGTGTAGAAGGCTGTCATGTAATTTTAGATAGATTAGAATGTGCTCTTCAATACTGAGTTGGAGGCAGTCGATTTGATTTTAGCAAAGTGTGATTAATGCTGTCTGAAATGTGGAATGAAGTGTCTCTTTTTTTGGCCACCCCTGTATATTCATTCAGTGCTCGAAATAGTTTGCAGAACAGGGTCTTATTTTTAGTTCTCTTTTTTTACTTCCTCTCACCTGGTCGACCACCTGGCAACGACCACTTCCTTGTAGTTGAGCGCCATTTTACGTGGGGAAAGTCTTGGTAGAACGTTCGGCTTTATATTAGTCATTATTCAGTACCTACAGTAGTGGCCAGAAATTTATGAACAAACGGTTTTTTCATGATTTCTCTTTTGAAAGTCACTGGAACGTCTCCAAATTTGCAACAATTATTAACTACGTGTTTTATGATCCACACAGAAAATTTCAACCTTCAGCTCAAATTTGGGTTTAGAAAATTTTAGATTTTTCGAAATTAATGAAGGCAGGTGAAAGATCACTTGATCCGTTTATTTGATTTAAATAATGTATAACCCAACAGAACAGTCAAGTAAACAGTCACTAACATTAAGCAAGTCTAGCACATTGCCCAGAACTCTCTAAAGTATTGGATACATAAACTGGATTTGAATGCGGGGTCAACTAATGAACTCACTCTCTAGTGGGGTCTCTCTCTGTAGTCCCGTCTTTTCGTGGCTCTTTCATTGACATACGAATTTGTAGGTCCTCCCCTAGTGGTTCTGTAATGTTTGGCTCAAGAGTCTGGCCTGGCTGGTTTTAAAGCACCCCATGCTGTCGAAACCACTCCTGCATGTGAGAGGCCCGATGCTTTGAGTCGCTGCTCTGCTGACAGACAAAGCCAGGTCGTGTGGCAGCCATGTCTACGGATACATGACACCTTCCAAAACATGACAGCAAACGTCTGCCTTCATCGCTACCTCAGTCGTGTAGCGTGGTCCCACTTTTTTCCAAGGCAACCTTATCAAGCCTCCGCCAAGTTTCACAATTGGCAGCTGATTCTTTGGATCAAAACGTTCCCTCTCGTGGTGCCGTACATTACTAGTATCCTTGCTGTCATGCATCAGTAATATGTTTTTGTCATTCCAGATGACCTTAGAAACCTGTATCAACCTTCGTTTCAGGCTTAGTCAATCACATTCTACTCCCACCCACTTCACAGCGAGCGCTCTTCTTAGACTTTGAGAACTAAGGAATACGTAGTATAGACTTAGATTCTAGAAGATGTTATGTATCCGTAGACATGGCTGCCACACGACCTGGCTTTGTCTGTCAGCAGAGCAGCGACTCAAAGCATCGGGCCTCTCACATGCAGGAGTGGTTTCGACAGCATGGGGTGCTTTTAAAAGACCAGCCAGGCCAGACTCTTGAGCCAAACATTACAGAACCACTAGGGGAGGACCTACAAATTCGTATGTCAATGAAAGAGCCACGAAAAGACGGGACTACAGAGAGAGACCCCACTAGAGAGTGAGTTCATTAGTTGACCCCGCATTCAAATCCAGTTTATGTATCCAATACTTTAGAGAGTTCTGGGCAATGTGCTAGACTTGCTTAATGTTAGTGACTGTTTACTTGACTGTTCTGTTGGGTTATACATTATTTAAATCAAATAAACGGATCAAGTGATCTTTCACCTGCCTTCATTAATTTCGAAAAATCTAAAATTTTCTAAACCCAAATTTGAGCTGAAGGTTGAAATTTTCTGTGTGGATCATAAAACACGTAGTTAATAATTGTTGCAAATTTGGAGACGTTCCAGTGACTTTCAAAAGAGAAATCATGAAAAAACCGTTTGTTCATAAATTTCTGGCCACTACTGTATGTACTTCCATACCGCATTAGTGGAGCTATGTAACAAGCTCGTCCAAACACGCCCTTTGCTCATCTCTGAGGTTGTTGTTTTAATGTTTTTAATGTGGACGAGGAACGTAGCACCGATTCCTAGAAGCACGAATCGGAGTTAAGACCTCGTGAAAATTCGTGAAAGCGAGTGGTAGCTATAAATTTCCTGAGCCATTCGAAAGGAACTAATCACATGTGATATCGATTTTTTCAAGACCCGCGCTCTACTACTGGGCGTGTAACACTTGGATAAATTCTAAAATTCTCGGTTCAATGCCACATCAAATTCATAATGGTCATCAAATTACAGAGACACACCGATAGTACCAAGTGATAGTGTGTTCTCAAACGCTCTTCAACAATACGGTTCATTTACCGATAGTGGAGGTGTGCTGCATAGAGCCAGGAGCAGATCGCCTTTCACCAAGCCAGGTACGGTACTTTGGTTTCAAATGTCTTATTTCATATTAAACTCTCGCGCTAAGTGGCAACAGTGGTTATAATTGCTGATTTCCTCATCTTCAAAAAGTAGAGGGTTACGGTAACAGTGATAGAGACGTGACTCTGCAGCCGCATAGTCTACGTTGAGCAGCCAATGATGACCGCTTATCTGTTTTGGACGGTGGACGCAATGGGAATTGAGAGGGGAGAAGGATCTGTAACATTGCGTAAGAATTACAGTAACCTTGAAATACTCGCCAAGGTGTGGGTGTACCGAAAGGAATGAGGATTTTGAAATTGGTAAGTCAATTGTTTTTAGTACTGTTAAGGTCTTTCCATACTGAGCTTAGGCTTGTTGATGGTGGCTTCGTCCCAAATCGGGGCTGAGTTTGGGCTCAGTCCCTTTAAAGGCGGAATTCACGATTAGAATGAAGGTCGAAGAAAGGGAAACTGACCTAGTTGAGGGACCCACGGACCCCCTGAGGGTGCGAACTGACGCGCAATTCGCATGGAAAAATTTGACCTCGGCGACCTATCATGCCTCAAAGCAGGGTCAACCGTCTGTTCGAACTGTTCGAACGAAGGGGTCGCATTTTGGTCGGAAGGGGGTCGCAATTTCGAGGACTGTCAGCCACAGGCGCGTGCGTGGCGTATCCGAGGGCAAGAATTGTTTGTGCAGACCGCATTAGATTCGATTAATTATGCACAAAGAGACAGTTTTGGGCAAATTACGGTGTTTTCCTTGAGGAATAGAGAACAGTTGAATGCATCTCCATGAAAAGTTTGACTTCTTGTGGCTGAAATTGAACTTCTTCGGGAACCTACTTTTCTACGGACGGTTCTTCCACAAAATCGTGAAACACATAAGAAAGAAGAAACCTCGCGGTCTTCAAAAATGTCTTCGCCTCTTTCCAACATGCTCTTTGAAGGAAGTTATTATTGCTGAAAGCTCGAAACCTCGCATGTGCTGCTCAAAAACCTATGGGATCCAAATGTTCGAACGTGGGATTTTCTCGAAAAATGAACTTTGAAAAATGGTTTAGGGCTTATTAGAAAGAGCAAAACCTGCTCTTTCACCCCATGGAAAGAGGGAAACACAGCAATCAAAATGAAGTGAGTTATAGTCGCTGAAAGCTTAAAAACTCGGTTTTGCACGGGAACTGTTCGAACGGGGCAAATTTTTGAAAAAGGGGACAATCACTTAACTTTTTATAATCTTTTGTTAGAGAAATATTTGAAGTTTCTAAAACTTTTCACAAATTTCCAAGATGTCGCATACGAAAGATTTTATGAGCTCTCAAAGTTGGAGGTGCGCCTTCTCAGAATTTTGGGTTTTCCGCTTCTGACAGAAATACTTTTGGGAGAGTTAGGTCATCCTTGCAATTTTCTGTAAAGCCACCTCAGGCACAGTTTAAACCTACCTCAATAAGTGAAACAAATACGTAAT
>MU889274.1:0-14969 GCA_036418205.1 Ostertagia ostertagi
TGCCAGACTTTGCTAATCCAGCGATTCGCTAGCGGACCTGTCTGACAATGAGTCTGACAAGTGTGACAGACACCAGCTTGAGAGGGTGCAGACAAACGAACCAGCTTGGCGCCGGCTGCTCCTCCCCTTCCAACTCTCACTGTACCCAACGTCAGCTCAGCTTATTCAATTCAGCATGGTAGGATGCAAAAGTAGCCCAAGAATTTTGTACTCGTCACAAGGAAAAAGGTGTGACTAGCGTTTAGTACGTACTTTTCTCATGTAATAAATATAAAAATAAGTACGTAAAGCAATGAAGCGACAGAATACCTGCTTATCTTCATGTTCACTCAGGAGCACCTCCTTGCAACATATAGTAATAAGGCATTTCTCATTCGAACAGTCTGAAATTTACCAGATACAGCCCTTGAAGCTTTTGACCTGAACCTTTTGTAGGGAAGAGAGCAGTAAAACTCACATTATCGGAACCTTGTCTCAGAGACTGGTAGCAGCGCCATCTGAGAGGCACCAAACAGCACAAAATTTGCCTGAAGTAAAAATAATCTGTCGAAAGCCCACCGGACTTGGCGAAAAAAAAATTCTCGGAAAGATTGTGGACCTGCCATGCTCCATAAAAATGTGGTGACACTCAAAGGGGGGGGAGGGGGGGGGCAGGCAGGGTCAACCCTACGTTGTTACGAGTAACAACGGGGGGGGTCGTACCTGGTTGAGTTTGTAGGAGGGGGGGGGTCGTACCCACTTTAGTTGCTCGAAATCAGGGGTGGGATTGAGGAGAAACTAAGATTTCGTGGGTAGTAGGTTGTGCGAGTAGGAGGGCGCGCAAGATAAAAATTTGCCGTTTAGCCGGTATACAGGGGGGGCCAATAAAAAAAAAAGACATTTTGTCTCCACTTCCAGATGGATTTAAGCACATTTTGCTCAATTCAGACCGAACGGTTCCAACTTATTATTAAAGAGTGCATTCCATTCTATAAGAAAATCTTCATAGTGGCCACGTACGTGGACGGCATCAGAAGAATTAGCCCTGGAAACATGGTGCACTGGTCGATCTCAATGGGGTCTTCGAAGGATCGTGTACCATAACGACCCTTACTGGAAAGCTAGTTCCGAGGGGATTTGCACAGTGGTAGCTAATGCCTCTAGAAAACTATCCAACATTAAATCGATTCACGAAATTGCGTAAGAGCTTCAGGCTGAAGCTCTTACGGTAGACCTCCTTGAGCCTGACGACGGTGACAGATGACGTCATATTCTGAAGACGGTGAGGGCAGTGAAGGAGAGCCTGCGTTCACTTATAGAGGGAACACTTAGGGAATACTCTGCTGAGGAACTCCCGTCAACGACAGCAATCTCTGCGAAGAAAAAAGAGCCGAAGTCCGACATAGGCAAAATGTCTTTTTTTTTTTGTTGCCCCCGGTATACCCCCCTCAGAAAGAGAACAGGTGAGATAAGGGAGAAATGGGCAAATTTGGTTGACAAATTTAGGGAATTGTGGGGAAAATTTGTTACTGCTCTCTCGCGCAGGACACAGGACCTCCCCCCCCCCCGACGCGACGGCATTTTTCCTGGAGATTAGTAAAGCCGATTGTGGCGCGGCGTTTGAGAGGTTGAGTCGGCTAGTGGTAGGTAGTCTATATAGGAGAAGAGAATGATGGTGATCGAACGGAGGGTGTCGGAAGGGGGGGTCCGCTTACAAAGCACCTGTGGGTGGGGACGGGTGGTTGGTAAAACATTTTTTTTCGAAAAGGGGTAACAACGATAGGGTTGACCCGGGTGGAGGGCCAACCTCGGCGCAGGGCAATGGGCCAAGCAATCGTACACGACTCCCGGTCGACGGTAGGCATTTCTCACTTTCCCGGCAGCGCACGGACATGTTTTTAACAGTTAGTTTCAAAAACCAATGACCGCTTTTTGAGCAGAAAGAGTCGTTTGTGGTAAAGCTCGAAGCGCCTTTTTGAGAAATGATAGAATGCTAGAACGAGTTGGCCAGAAGCTGGGGCAAGAAGCGGAAGCATACCCCTTAGGTCGTAGTAGCATTTGCTATACTACTTTTATTAAACTTTTACGTTTTAATGTGACTATTATATTAAAACGGGAACGATCGGGAATAGTTCATTGTGGCAGAAATGCTCGTGAAGGAAATAGAAAAAAATGAAACCAAACCTCACTGCGACGGGAGGGTACGTCAAACCGGCCACCGCAATAAATTCTCTTGGCTATGAAAATTAACGTTTTAGAGGAAGAAGCTCAACTAGCAGGGAAATCAAGTGGATACCTCTTGCGTCGTTTGGGCCTGATGTAATAAAAATGACAGAGGGTGAGGCCCTCTGGTGCGGTCCGGCCAGATTCCCTTTCCCCGGTAATGCACCTGAAAGCTCGTCAATTCATTCATAAATAAAGTGCAATAGGCATTGATATAACGCTAAACTTCCAATTATAAACTGATCAAGATCTGACTGGTACGCCAGTGAGGTAGACGAAGACGGGTGTGGCCCTGTTTTCACTAAGAATTGGAGACGGGAAAGACCCTCACCCCCCCCCCACACCACTAGACTGGCTACACACCGCCCTGGCTCGGAGCTACCCTAGCTTTCTGGAAAAACTTCACTATGATGCCCCTCCTAACTGGGAATAGACCCGACAAACAATTTCAAACACTTTCGCTGCGGAAGCTCCAAATCGCTCATGACCAGCGGTGGACGTAAGGGTTCCGCAGCGAAAAATGTTTGAAACGCGAAAGAGTCGCATACCACCCGGCGAGGTGCCTTCACATGCGCACTGTAAAATGCCTCGTGGTCAGGCTGACTGGACAGTGAGTAGTGGCGAAAGGTATGTCACCAAGATTAACAGGTACGCACTGTTATTTGGTAATACATGCCCAGCATAATGATCAACGCGGCCCAATATTCTCTTTTCGCGGCGCTACACGTGGATCGACGATTGGGGCGCGCGTGTTTATGTAGGTTATCGGGATGACCCAGCAAACAATAGGAAGCGCGCTTTCAGTTGGGCAAACCGTGGGCTGTGAGGGCAGTGGCAAGAGCCGCACCTATCTAAACCTGAGTCGAAATTACTCAGTGGACCAGGTAATCTAGAGACTATCCCGAAAAACCCAAAAAACTCTTAACTCGTGTTCTTTTAATCGTGAGCTCAAAATGTATTTGAGACGGTACGGAATATTCCTTTGTTTTTAAGCATAATTTCATATGAAGGACCCACCCGAACGTCGAAGCTCTATCCCATATGGGTTCTTGAATCTGACTCTCAACAAGCACTCAGGATAAATTACTGCTTGATCAAATGAACCGTGATCGAATACCCTTGACATCGTAAGGACGAGTGCCCATACTGTCGACTTTTTGAACCAAATCCTGGGCAGGCGAGCTTTCCTTAGCAATTTAAAGGGAGGGAGCGTTGTTGTCAGATTTGCGAAAATTGTTTGGTAGAGCGCAGGCCCTACATCGTTCCAGGTTAGGCCATTGTTGCCAAGACTTTCTTGATGAAAACGCTCAATGAGTGTGAAGAGGGAGCTATCGTTAGGATGCGTTGGTATGTCGAAGTTAGTGGGTTGATTGTGTAAACCATTCTTTTTGTGTCTCCCCCGTTGATGGTTTTCGCATCTCTGCACCGCACTCTGTCTAGCGCTTCCTGAAATTTTTTTGGGAGTGCACTTTTGGGGGACCCTTTCGAAAGAGGCACCGACATCGAAATTTTGGTGCAATGGTAATTGGGCAGGCACGCCGATATCGATTTCGGTAGACGCGAAATGCACGTGGACTACTGTCCACTCTTCTGACGTCATGAGACCCTATGAAAATCGATAACCACCAACCTATGTTATTTTTTCTACAGAAATTTCTTGCGCGATCGTTCGAATATTACATAGCACTATCGATCAACAAACCGTGCCTTGAGACGAGGGGGAAAGACTCCCTTAAAGTCTATGACGCGTTCATAGTTAGCGACCGCCGTAAATTAGGATACTACGCGACAAATAAGAAGAAATGTATTAGGCAGGCAGATTACGTCAGTCGTAGAGGAAGCTTGTGGAAGAGTAGGAAAGTGCGCTGACAGGATTAGTTACGGTATCGGCATTGAGCGATCGGGCGAAAGGAGTAGTTCGGGTGCTAACTTAGTTGGGGGGGCCACGCGGCGGCGCGGCAGTCTGCTCACCTGGGCTCTCTCGAGCGAGACAGTGTAAACTCGAACATTCCAGCTTTTCACGCATGTCAAGTGACTGCCCCACCCCCCACCCCTAGACTGGCCTACACTCCCCCTGGCCCACGGATTTCCGAACATGCCAGGCGAGCAGACTGCCGCGCCGCCGCGGCCCCCCCCAACTAAGTTAGCACCAGAACGATATGTCTATAATATGATAATCATGTCTTAACTAGGGTGGTCAAATGTCTTGTGTGGTCCTACGTGGAAAACATTGCAACGATATTTGCTGAGCTTCACTTCGGTCTTCAGTTGCGGTCGTCATCCATTAATTGCCGCAGCGGGGCGTACTGCGCGGTGTGAAAAGTTACGCCTATACATTCGCATGTTTGAATCATCCGCTTTTTGTGCTCTGTTGTTATCTTGGTTTTTTTCATGAAGTTCAGGGTTACTTCCAGTAAAAGCCACTCATGGTAATCAGGCCGTCGCGGACGAGTTCTCATGCTGTAGGCGTGGGAGGTCGTACAGACAACGGCTCTGTTGATTGAGATTTTTCGAATCGTGCTTCTTGAGTGCCGTGGGTTATCCACTGCTAAGGGTTGGGAGGAGGGGACCGACGCGACGTGCCGGTGTATCTGGTCGTCTGCTCCTCCAAGGTTTAGTCCTCGATGGTGCGTATTTCGAAAGTGCCCCACGGCGAATAGTAACTACCTCTTGGACTAAGCCTTGGAGGAGCAGAGCTCGCGCCGCCGCGTGCCCCCCCCCCGCGCTTAGCAAGCTTTTTAATAACCTGAAATAGACTGAACTAAGTTTTTCATGGACAGTTGGTTTACGCTTCAGGACTAGCACCGATTATCTTTCTTTTCGGTTGATCACATTAGCTCTTCATTGATTTTTTACAGTCCTGAAGCGTAAACCAACTGTCCATGAAAAACTTAGGTCAGTCTATTTCAGGTTATTGAAAAGCTTTGAATCCGCACCTGTTTGATGGAGGTTCACGAGTTTAACATAGTTGTTCCATCTGGTACTCGGATTAGAGGATTAGTGAGTTTTTAAGAGCTCGAATAAGGCCGCTCAGCCAGGGTGAAAATCGTGTCGAGGACGTGGTCACCTCAGTACGACCCCCCCCTCAGATCGGGGTCTTGATACGACCCCTCTAACTTTGATTTGATGTGAATAAGCGAGTTCCATCAATGTACAGCAAAGCATTCAGTTGCAGCGCGGTTTATCCGTGGGTCAGATTTGCCGAAACCCCGCTCGAAACCGTCGAAATCTACACTCTCGATGAAAAGGTTCCATTCCCCATTTCATAACCTTTGGAGCAGTATGTGGTAGGGTTAGATAGAGCTGGATTTGCTACTACCGGGCAATATTGAAATTGATCTAAAAGCTTTACACTCGAAGAGATAGGGTCTCTCAAATTTTGTCGAGGCAGCGTCGAGGATGCCGAATTTTTCATGCGAGTTTTTGCCACTTAAAAGGCAATATCTCTAATTTTGTAAGATCTTGAAAAAGGAAGAGTTTTGGAAAGCGGAAGGTTTGCGCTTTCTGAACAGTATGTTTAGCTTCCTTCTACATTTTTAGTTGAGGAGATATTTGCGTCGAGGATCTATCGAGGACTGATCTATTCCAAGCACAATGTATAATATAGGCAGTGTTAGTAGGAAACAGAAGATTGCTTGTTCCTTGACTCATAAATGAGGGGCACTTATTTTTGCATTGTCATCACTTCTGTAGATAACGCGCCCCAATCGCGACCCGGTTAGCACGCGCGAAGGAAATATAATGAAATGTTACAGTGGTCGCTAAGTCCTTTACTCCTGATTCGGCAGGTCTATTTTCAAGTAACAATGCATATTTATTAAATTGTGATGTACCTTTTGCCACTCTTCACTTTCCAGTCAGTCTGCCCCACGGGCGATTTACACTAAGCGTGCAGAAGCGTGCCCTCATCATCGACCATCACACTCTGCCAATTAAATTAGTTTTATTGAAAACTTGTGCGTTATTCCTGACTTTGGCACATAATGCAGCTTTCAGATGTCTCTGTCGGAGAATAGCCTGCTGGACGGATCGCGAAGGGGTCGCCCACTCACTCCCCCTCTAATCACTTTTTTTACATCTGGGTCTACGCAAGGATTCTTCAATAATGCAGCTGACTATGTAACGTTACGATGGTTCACAAGCTAGCTGAACGTTGTTCATCTTAACTGAAGATTGACCCATTCAGCAGATTCCCCTATCGCTCTTGCAGGAGGCACCATGCATATGCTTGATGATGTTACCAGATGAGGTTTCGTTGTCTTTGTCTTTGATTTTTGGTAAGCACTTGCTGGCGCCGGACAATTTTCCTCTCTCTTCCCCACACCACCCCAACTCGCTCCGCGTCGACTCCCCAACATGCTCTCAGACTATCGGCCTCCTACCAGGAACCACTTTCCCCTTTTTCCGCGCGCTTCTCGCGCCTCTCACTGCCTCCCACACGATTTAAAAGGAAGCCGTTCTCTCGCACACCCCTCCCGCACCCGCTGTCGCACAGATGCAACAGGGCTAATATTGGCTCCCACCTCCTCCGCGCCAACGACAACGTGACATTGAGTTCGCCACATCCACACACCCCGCTTCTTGCACTACACACCCTTCTCTCTCCACAACTCACCGCAACCCCTCTCACACTACCACCCACCGATCCTCCTCACGAACCGCCCCACCTCTGTTTAAGAACACTCCGTGACACTGCGGTTAATTTTGGTATTGCATTATCATCAATACACACACTTCGCTCAGATCACACACCACACTTATAACGGTTCTCCCCTCTCCACCTTTGAGGCATCTCTGCTCTCCTGTTTCTGATTTCGTTGCTAACCCCTAGCTGCCGCGGCCCGCGCGCCGCACCACCGCGCCCCCGCCCGCCCGCCGCCAGTCCCGCACCCTCGCCTCCTCTCACACGCCACGACACACCACGCCCGCGCGCCCAACACGCACTCTCCACGCTTCCACCCGCCACACCGCCGCGCGCGCCCACCCCACCCCACAGCTCGGCTACCCACACTCCCCCACCCCCTCGCCTCACGCGATTTCCGCACACGCAATGCCCCACGCGTGAGCAAGCACTCGCCCCCGCGCCCCGCGCGCGTCCCCAACTACAGCTCACCACCCCACTACCACTTCCCTCTCCGCTCGCCAATTTCCCGAAAACACGCTCTCTTGTCACCAGTACACTCCCGCACCCCCTCTCCTCTACACACCCTCACGCCCCCTCGCCCCAACGGGTATGGCTCTCTTCTCCGACAACTGCACGGCCCTCTTGCGGACAACGCTGCGCCCGTCGTCGCCGCACACCCGCATCACATCTCCATCGCATCTCTCAACCACCCGCGCGGCCTTGTCCCTCCTTGCGCTGCTCGGCACCCCCCCACGTACTTTACCTCTCGCATCTCCGCCCGCACTCAACAGCACCGTCTCACCTGAACACTCGCCCACTCCTCACACAACCCCACCGCTGGTCACACACCCTTGCAACAAGTAGTTTCTCATTTCCAGACTCATCGCGGCCCCCCCGCCACCAAACATTTTATCCCGTTTAGATGTTCAAAAGTTAGCCGGGCACAGCAATACATCTCACGCTATAGGTTACCGTTACCCACCTTAATTTTCTTTATAATTTTTCTAAATCACGGCTAAAATATGAGTGTGGGTGTTTGAAAGTTATGTTTCACCATTGTATGACAAGAAAGATCCTTTGGGGACGAACATTACAGAGATCCCTTCACGGCATTGCTAAAAGCAGTTGAACGCTAGCTGCGGCTCTTTCTTGCAACAGGTTTGAAGTCCCTTGAGCACTTTCAAGGACATATCAAGCTGAATGGAATAGAGAGAGTTGGTGGTGAGTAAACAGATTCAGTGAAGACAGCCAGCGACGCGCTGACCCTCACATCAATTAGGAAGGAAAAAAATTACAAGCCGCAGGGACGACCCTTTATCTGTGGCAGAGGCAGGGGGTATTAGGGTAGCGGTTTGGGGGTGGATAAAATGGGGTGGTTGGGGAGGTGCAAATCAACTGTTGATGGCATGCGTGAGATGTGAGAGTGAGCGATGTTACTCAGGCTTTTCAAAGGTCGGGGCGGACCGTTAGCTGCTGCCCCATTCAACTTTCAGAGCGCTTCGCCTTGCAATCTTGGTTAAATCGTGAGTAAGGCGCATTGGGCATATTTCTAGTTCTAGGGAAAATATCAGGATGTTTCTAGTGAAACTTATGAAAATTGCCAGCGTTTCGGTAGTGCTCGGCATGAAATACAAATGCAACCAAGTAATGTTTCACCGTTGCAGGCCTGCTACCGTACCCGCCGTACGCGCAGGAATCACAGCCGGTTGCAATGGGCAGCCGGCTGTGATTGCTTGCGCGCGCTCGGGGCCAATCAAGTCCCGGCAGCGCTACCACTTGTTGTAGCAGCAGGTCAGGGAAGCAGAAGCAGTTCACATGCTTAGCACACACAACTACCATTTCAATTTCAGCCTGAAGGTACAAAGCCAGACGCATTAATTACATCATAAACATTACACTTTACCTGGTCTATTCTTTGACTTCGAAAAAAAAAGCTGCATTCATTCTCCAAGCCTATGTCCATCGCACCTACAACAAAATGACAGCGGCGCGCCTCCTATCGCTGCCGCACACACCCCTCGTAACCGCAGACACACCCAACTAAACCCTTCAGGCCAAAGAGATCTGGCGAGGGGAGCACGTGACCAACCTCTTTGATTCGCCGGGTGGTGTCTTGCTAGGCCTGCTCGCATCTTGGCTTAGTGACAGTGTTAACTTATCGCGTTTCCGAAGCCTGCAGCTGCTACTCTCAATGTCCTCCCAGCTGGTCGCGGACACACCCCTTTCTATCTTTTTTTGGTATTTGTTAGTGCGTTCCATGTCAAATCCCTGTACTGTGCCTGTTGCACCTTCATGAAGAACTAACTATGAGGCAGATGCGGCTTCCCATGGTGGCCTCATCACACAACTGCATACGCTCCCCCCCGACCATCAAGGGATCATTCGCCCTCACATATCGTCTCACTTCGGGATTCACACACGATTAGAGATTGATTGAGGGACTCCAGGAAATCACTCCAGTATTCTATTCGAGCTCTAGATGCCGTAATAGGTTTACCATTTTCTTCTATAACATTTGCAGCTAGCACCAGCTCCTTATTTGGGTCTCATCAGCTGCCTCCAGTCGCAACACTCATGTATCAGAAACTTCGCTTGTATTTATTAGTATTCATTCATGTCTTTTTTGCGTGCTTGTGTTGCTTATTTGATTGTATATCACACACCAATGTGCATTTTGTTTTCCGCTAAACAGCACGCGCTCGTCGTATGCACAATTAGAACACCGAGATTGTGAGCAAGATCTGCTCATCCCTCCAACTTTCAGATTTTAGCACTACACATATTCCAGATTAGCCCAGATATCACAACCAGATATCATCATAGTCGCTCCCCCCGTAGTCAATCTCAGGCATATAATCGCCCTATAATTAACCCGAGTAATATTATCTTAGACGTACTATTGTCATATGGCCACGTGTTTCTCTAACTTATCTTTATAATCTCTTATACGATGCCTAAGTGTTATAGAAATTTTTACAGACAACTGATTTCCCACAGGTACCGTTTTCATCGAAGTGGCTGACCTTTCATACTGATTTGTAAAGTGATTTCGTATCTTCCAGGACATTATTTTCGAGGTGACATGCTGTTTCAGATCAGTTTAAGTCGGCTTCGATTAGAGCGCTTTATCTTGCAGCTCGCAAGAGCAGTTGCGTCCGACGTTTAAAACAACCGTTTAGAAGTAATCCCCGGTGTTGTTAGTAGAGGAAGACAATTTGTGTTTCTGGCGCTGAGTGCTTTTGCAGTGTATTAGCCGTTCACTTTCATCCATTTTCTCGCTCCATGTTCCATAGGTAGTAATCGCCGCTACTATTCATAGCTGCATGGGTCCTCCACTATAGTAGACAATAAGGGCGCAGACAAGAGCAAGAAATTGATGGCTTTGCCGGCCCGTTCATGTATGCGCCGCGAACACATACGCGATCCGCGCCAATGTACTATTTGTTGCATCATACCCATTTCAAACAGTTCACAATGTTTCAATAAAGGATATTTTCCACCATTGTTATTCGATCAGTAATGCTTTGCATAGCATGTTATACCTTCCACAGTCTTCCAATTTCAACGAATGAATTTTTTGTTGAACCCTTTATTTTCAGGCTATTGAGACACCTCACTCCCTTTCAGGCTATTGAGACACCTCACTTTCAGCACATGAGAGTCGCTAAGCCCCTCTTCACACTGCAGGGTTAGGGGTTATCTTGGTCCACACGCGTTGCGTATTGCACCAAAATGCCCCCACCCTTGTTGGCATAGGCCCTTTGAGTTCATTGAGAGAGACTCACACCAATTTCTTTTTTGTTACTTTGTTTAGGCATATGACCTGTCGCGAAAGTGTCAAAATGCAAATCTCCTCTTCTCTCCAAGTTGAAAAAAAAACAAAGGCTGATGTCAAAGTCGGCGATCCGTCGCGCTAATCGCGGAAATCACAGAAATCGAAGTGCCCCGATCAATACTGTGAGGTGCCTCCAACCACTGCCGCTCTTTCTGCTTGACAGTGGTGATCAGATGACGACTGTTCATGATTCTACTTTTTCATATTCAGTGTTTCAAATGTTCAAATGGGCACTTGCGATCTCTGCGATTCGCGCGAGTTGCGCGACGGATCGCGGACTCTGACACCACCCACTATAACATGCCATCTTTCCCCACGTTTGACCAGCTAGTTCGCACTTGATTTTTGGAATTTCATATTTTAGATAAAGCAGGTATGCTTGTTAATGTTGATCTGAACAAGGATGCACCGCATTTTAGGTTAACGATAATGGATCCCAAGATGTATGCGTGGTTTCTGACCTTTTGTGCAGTCCGTAGGCATTTGAGCACTAGAAGGCTCAGTCAGCTGCTTCCAGTCGTCCGCTATCATAACTTTGATAGCTCATTGTTTTTCAAGTATCTGCATGACACAGTCAACTGCTTCGGAACACCATTCATCTCAGCATATCCTTGGCATGTTGTACAGAAAGGCTTCCTAGCTTACCTGAAGGTAATGTTTTATTTTCATTGTTTTTTGTTGCTTTTTGGAGGGGAAGAACTGACAGGTTCAAGCTGAGATTTCACTGTTTCAGGCGACCTGCGATGATCTACTTAATCATTTCGTTGCTGCGTGACTTCCAGTATGTTGAAGCAGAGGGAATAATCAGGATTGTCGCCTGTTATGAAAGCATTTTCAAGCGTATTGAGAAGCTCGACGAGTTTCCTGAGACATGGCGTCTGTACGTTTTGGTTCCTTACACAGGCAGCTGCTCTTTTTTGGTAACAGCTCTCTCCAGATGGGTTCAGATATTTCGATATAAGTACGAAGGCTTCATGCCTACTTGCTCGCAAGCGATCACCTGAACCGGGCGAGATGGTTCAGATATTTCGATATAAGTACGAAGGCTTCCATACTATTGCTCGCAAGCGATCACCTGCACCAGGCGAACGTCAAACAGTCGTGTTTGCTTGCGTCATGAAGTCGGAACTACTGTGCCATTTTTTATTAAAAGATCATAACTCCTTCGTTCGGGACACACGTGGTTCTGGTTAATGCATGACAATACGTAAAGAAATGAGTTGCTTGAGGTGGAAACGAAAGAAGAAAACAAACAGTGACACTCGAACGAGTGACCTTTACTCTGATGTGGGTTGTCAGACTTCGCGAATTCAGCATTCGCTACAGCGACACCTCGGACTCGCTACTATCAAATCGCTTGATTCGCGAAGTCTGACACCGGCCTTGCAACTTCTATTATACATTGCGGATGCCTATTTAGTAAACTGGCCTCATAATGAGGGAGTCTCGCTACGTGAGCTCGGAACCTACCACCGAAAATGAGTCATGAGGCAGTACTGTACATAGCCTTTTGCTGCGGAACTGTCTTTGATGCGGCATGGAGCTGGAGGTGCGAAACGCTTCACTGTGTTACTATTGCAGTAGGCATTCGCAACATATGAGAATTTAGCGTTTTCATGAGAGCTAAGCATGACGTAGTGAGAGGTGGCCTTGTGCGATTCCCTTTCCTGAAACTGCTGGTGAGATCAAAAAGCTTTCATTTGAAGGCACCTCCCACGATCAATTTATGTGATTATGCCTTTCAGAATGAAGGAGGAGAAACAAAGTGGACTGTCATCGGAGAAAAAGGAAAAGAATTTTATTTATTTATTCAATACGCTATGTAAGACAGCGTGAGAGAGAAAAAATGAAACAACCGTAACAGGAAAACAGAACAACACAATACCAGAAACGAAACAACTAGACCGTAGACACTAGACACCTATGCATGTAGTATTTGCTTTGCTGCAATCCGTTTGAAGGATGCACAAGAGCCTTGGATGGATGTAGATTTGGTGATACGCAAATACATGAGACCAGCTCTAATGGTGAAAAAATTTCTCCTAAGAGTGGTTTTAGGCCTATGAAGGATAACTTGGAATTCTCCACCCCTGGTTCTGGATGGAATGAGGTCATAAAAGCTAGAAAAGTTGATACCAGTTTTATAATTCAGCAGTCTGTGTAACATGCACAAATCAAAAAGGTCACGTCTGGAATGCAAGGAAGGAAGATGAAAAAATTTATTTCTTATAACAGCATTTGGGATTCTAGCATACAAAAAGCCACCGCGACGCACAAGTAGTTTTCTGGTGAAGTTATTTTGACCTTCTCAATGAGAGCCATGTCTTTCTTCTTATGAGGGCAAAAAACAACTGTTCCATTCTCTACCAACGGCCGTACATAAGTCTTGTATACTCGAATAAGGACCTTACTATCGTTTGTTGTAAGGGCCTTGAAAATTTGGTATGTACGACGAAATGCTTTTTTGTGAATTTCCTTGTAATGTTCAGAAGTAACCTAAGTCCTTAACCTTTTCTATTTTACGAATCTCTTGGCCATTCATAAAATATGAAGTTGAGATGGCAGAAGGAATACCTATACGCATGTGAAAGGTTTCAAAGAGGAGAGAGGGATCTGCCAATCTTCAGACCACTGGACAAGCATATCAATAGAATTCCTAATGAGATCGAGTCCTGTGGAGAATTATTTACTTTGTAGAATTTGAGATCATCAGCGTATTGTTTGGCAGCAACTTCGTCATTATAACTGATGAAGGCCAAATCAGCAGAGAAAATAGTAAAGAGTATGGGAGACAAGACCCCACCTTGAGGAATTCCACTATGGATACAAAAGACATCAGAGTATGAAGTGTTTATACGTACTTGGTAGGTTCTTTCACTGAGAAACTCCTTTAATCCAGCTGAACACTTTTTCATGAAGTCCTAAGATTTCTTGAGTTTGTGCAACAGCTTATTATGACTGACCTTATCAAAAGCCTTCAGGCATGGTGAAATCACCTACTACTATAACGGGAAATGACACAGTGGCCAGATCGCTAATTGCTTTTGCTAACTGCTCAAAAAAGAAGGGGTTGCAGAAGGCGGTCTGTACATCAATAGTCCTGAAACGAAATTCGGGTGCAGAAGCGAGTCTCCGCCGCTAAGATTTCATACCCTTTGGAACTGACTCGGATATAATGATTGTATAATTTAATGTGTTCCTAATGAACATCGACAACTCCACCCCCGGCTCTGTGACTCCTGTCGCACCTCAACACAGCATAATCATTGATCCAATGACTGAGCATAGATGTGATAGGTCTTTAAGCCAGGTTTCTGTCAAAAGATACAAATCATATCTGTTAGAAGTGACGTGATCAAGAAAAACTCTTCTTGGGCAAAGACCTGACATTACAATAGAAAACAGTCAGACGTAAGAACGAAATGAAACTAGAATTAACATTTACATTGCTAGGAACAGAAAACCGACGAGGGGAACTCAGTTTTCCTGTGAAGCTGACATAGTTTGGGACATATAATTTGAATTACACGAGCACTATGAGGATGACTTGACTTCTAAACGATGAGAACGTTCCTCCCGGCGTCGCCTTCTCTCCTCAGCAGAGAGCGACTCCCTTAGGTAGACGCCTCTTCGGGGAAAAAGCGAAGTCGGGCAGCGCGCCTCACTGCCATACGTTGGAAATACGAAGAAGGTAGAACAACCTTTAGCAATCTGTTTTTTCCTAAAATAGGGCGTCCTAATCTGTAGACCGAAATGGGAACACATTCAACTTCTAGATGTCCTAGAATATTAAGCACACTGTTGAAATCATAGAACAACTTCTTCCTTACAATAGGTTCCTTTAGCTCAGGAACGCCAGCTATCACTACGGATCTCAGTCTTTCTGCTTCGGCATAATCAATACTATTGGTAGAAGAGTGCAGAACTCTAGGCTCTGTAGGAGGCCCATCATGATTAGGAAAAGTACTACTAGAAAGGCTAAGTTTCTCACGAAGCATTGCATTCTCCTCACGAAGGCGATCGCGTTCCTGCTTTGACTTCGTTCAGTTCCTTTATCAGAGTGTTGAGAACAATTTTGACGCAATCGGGTACGGCGGATGAATTGTTGACCTCATGCATCACTTCCTCTAAACCAGGCGGACTCGCTACGGGAGATAGTGGAGAGGTAGATGGACAAGACCGCTTGGTTCCTTTAAGAGTTACACGAGTAGGAGTATCCTTTTCACAAGAAAGAAAAACAAAATGATCCAATAGACCTGGTATTACGACCTCAGAATCTTATGTTGATCACGGGTCGTACGTGATCTG
>MU889284.1:0-10142 GCA_036418205.1 Ostertagia ostertagi
TGTCATTCGGGGAAGCATTCGAGAGTTTCCGAAAATGAAATGTTTCCTTTAGGAATCTCACTGCTAATCTCATATCTCCTTTCTTTTAGTGAATGCTTGGCCGTGCGGCTCTTCGGGGAAGGATCGCTTTGATACGCCAGGGGCAACGAATTCGATATCGTTCTACTGCCCCTACCACAACGACGGCCGGTAAGTGGTTTATATTCGTTGAGTACTTTTTTAAATGAACTGATAAAAATGTGTCTTTTTATTCTTTAGATGTTCAAAAACGAGTTGATGACGATATGTTAGAAACCATTGACATCGAAGACCTTCCACGAGCTCAGAAACGCTTTGCAAAACAGTTCGAGAAGGTGAGTTTTTTTTTCAAAGTGTGAACCTTGATACGAAGATTAGCAATGTTACTTGTTCTCAGTCCTTGTTCTATGGTTTGCGCGACCCTCGTGACTCACTATCAGTCGAGTAGCATTGGCTGGTGGTACGCCATGACATCGCGAAAATTCTAGTCAATAGGTGGCACAGTTCTTTCAACTACACAACTCAAGTCAAGTGCCTTCTCCTCTGTTGAGGATACTTTGACCCATAGCAAACTTTGAGAAGTGTAAAGATAATGAAGGATTTCTCTGTGCGAGTATGGTAGTGATGGTGTGAAATGATGATAAGAAACAACTCATGACCTCTATCCTCCGTGTTCACGACCACTCGGGATTCAGGTCCAGCTTCCCCACGCCGACGTTTGGCATCGATAAGGTGGGATGGTCTCCAATCTCGAGTTGGATGTGTTAGCACCTTTTACTAAATGATTTTTCTTTATCAACGGCCTTGTTCTTAGTTTCATACCGAGACCATTATGGAAAGTTGAAACGAAAATGAGTTGAATTCAGTTTGTGTTAACAGCAGTACAAACAGCTGAATCCAATCCAATTTAGTCTGCCTCTGCTGTGTTGCAGTTTAGTTCCAGGCATCAGGCAATGTGAATCGTTGCGTTGGGATTTCGAAATCACTACGACCTCCCGTTCATAGGTGGGTGGGTCCCCTACAATCCTACGACCTCTTTTCACTTTATTGTATGGACGATGTAATGGAACTGACCCTTGTCCTCCTTATACGCTCCGACCACCAGAAGTTTCTCAAGATGTGGAGGGGGTGGGGGGAAGCAAGTAATGCCTAACCAGCAGAGGGTGAACTTCTTTTATACTTTGCAGAAATTTTTCTCGCTTCTTAAAATTTTTCTGTTCCATTGCCTCCGAAATCAACAATGCTAATCCAAGACCTTTTTCCAAGTATCACAGGTACGTCTCCCTCGGCTCCACATCCTTGAATCTAGCATAACTGATGGTTGACCATGCTTTCAAAGTAACAATTTACGGTGACAATATTATCTGTGTGATCCTGTCGCTTTTACATTCGATGGCGGCCTATTGCAATGCTTAATCACGATCCAATTTTTTCTGTACTGAAGCACCGTGCGGATGAAAATACAATCAATCATTCCATGTCGATAAGGGCGATCGAAATAATGCACATCTGACGAACGCTCCTTTTGGCCTAAATCTATTCTGCTGGTGGTACGACGTGGAAAGTTTGGTGAATTTAATGATAGAGCGAAGTAATCAAAGCCAGTTTCATTTTTGCCGCTATCTCCCTTTGTGATACATCGCTGGTGCTCAATCATAAACTTTTTTTCAGCTTCTTTTTATCCACGTTGGTTTGTCAGTAAATTTCAGTAACGTATTCCCCGTTCTGGGTTTCCCTCTTCTACAGCAAATGTTGCATTCGTCAGCGAAGTGCTGCTAGTTCAGGCCATGTTTGTTCGTGCGTTTATTGGATGGGCGCAGACTTTTAGGCAAACATTACTCATAGAATAGATTCACATCGACATCCATGCATTCGTCGTTGCGGTTTCGGTTTCACTTGATTGAGCCACAGTTGTTTTCGCAAAGAACTTGTGACCTCGCGGTGTCTTGGTCATGGCCGGCGTTCGTGTTTCTGCAGGAGAACTTATGCCGTCTCCAGCTCGTCCATGCAAACAGTCAACAGTGCGATGACTCATTTTTCCACTGCAGTGTATTCACGAATAAGCGAGGCTCCCCATTGAAGCCCAACGTTGCGTCCGCATCTTTGAATACCTAACGAATGTGTTACGTGAACAGAAATGCTAATATGGACGCACATACAAAAAGTAGCCCTCGTTGGTACCCTTTGATGGATCGATTCTGGAATGGAACCCAGTTCTCCCAAAGAAGGCATTTTTAGTTAGTCATGTACTCGTAAAACTTTTCGTAAAGATTCTCTATAAACTCCTACACTCAGCTCATTCTATCAGTTATCATTTCCATTCCGGCTCTGACTTTTATAAAGGGTTGTGGTCATTCATGTTTTATGGCTTTGGTAAGCGTAGGTTGTTCTCCAATCATATGTTAACCCCGTTGCCGCCCATTGCGCGTTTGGGTTTTTGCACCACCGCCGTGGTTCCGAGCGATTTTGCGAAGCGCCGCCCGCGCAACACCTAAATCCATGTATGTTGAGTGCTGCCATAATACGCAGTAATACTTGGATCGATGACAGTGTCCAATAATCTTCAGATCTGTCTAAACTTGTCCCGGGAGTCGCTAAGCAAATGGAATTGGACCAAATGCGTGTTATAGCCAAGAAAGGGCAAAGTTTACCTACTTTCCCTTTGGTGGTTTCAAAACTAATTTCGTTAAAAACACATATCTTCCAATACGATTAGGTTTGTATCGCTTCTATGTCTTTGTCAACCATGTTACGTTAACGAAAGGAAACGAGTAATTAAGGAACAGATCATTATTCATAAAGTCTGGGAAAGCGTCTGCCAACTAAGAATATTTTTGGGCCTTTCTGTGAGCCCATGTGGATTTACACCTTTGACTCCATCAGCCCATATGTGGGCTGCAGTCCTCCGACCGCATAGGACCTTTCAGCTCGCATTTCGTAACAATTATTAGGGTTTTTCACTCATTTTCTTTTCCATTTTATTCGAAAGATTTCTTCTGCATTATACAGTGGGTTCTTCTTCTTGAATTTGCTAGATAAGATCCCTAAAGAATATTTCACCGAAGTCCCGCGCGTCCGCGGAACGTAAAACACGCGCGGTCTCCAAAGTGTTAAGTATGCTAATGTATGGCCTACAGAATGAGTACAAAGACCTTAGGAATAAGTCGCGCAAGCGCAAGAAAAAGGGATGACTTGGGTGGGACGCGTTACCGCGTCACAATGTCCCACGAGGTGCGCAAAGTGGGACGCGTTACCGCGTCACGCTGTTCACGGGTGTGGTTCACTAGGACAGAAAGCGACTTTTTCGCGTTTCGCAGCGCGAAACATTGTTCGTTGCGGGAATCTCGGGTCCACTGATGATTCGCTGCGGGAACCTCGGGTCCACTGATGATCAGCGGTGGACCTGAGGTTCCCGCAGCGGAAATGTTTCGCGCTGCGAAACGCGAAAAAGTCGCTTTCTGTCCTAGTGAACTACGCCCGTATGCGAAAAATTCCCATGTATGGTTGCTCGATTGAGATCGGAAGCGAAAAAAAATTCGTGTGGTGCCAGTTCAATGTATGCCATTGCCTTTCTGTCACAGTAGTGATATTTCACCATTTAAAACCATTTTGTTCCCAGCAAAAGTTATATTTTGAATGGAGACTGCGGCAGATCTTTTACATGTTCGCTATAGGCTCTTGTTCAGGTGAACGAGGAGCGAATAAAGGAGCTGTTTGCGAAGAATTACAAGAACCATATCGCTATGGCGGTGCTACTCTGCCTTGTCGTCGGTATCTACTATTACACGATTCACGCCGTGAAACAAGAAACGTTCCTCGAAGAAATCGACGAAGAAATGGCTGCAGAGCGACCCAGCACACACGGTCATTTACGACCGGTGGAAAAGTCATGAAACTTTCAAGCTCTTCTTCCCAGTGTTCTCTTGTATGACCTCTTCACCACCGCTATCTTATCATTCGCTCATTTGCGGGAATTTCCGCTCAGATTTGTTTGTTTTGTAGATGTATCTATGTTCTATAGCGCTCGTGCTCGCATCGATTATAGGTCTATTTTATTACAGTTTAGACATACCTAGGATAGAAATTTCAGCGTTGTCGCTTTGTATGTCGTGCGCGTTGTTATACAGTTTTGATTTTGACAGAATAAAAGAATATATGTTTCAGGTGAAAGTGCTGCTGTAGCATGAATACTGAGGAGGTTCCAAAAGTACCCGAAAAGTCCTACGATGACGTGAAACATACTCACAACACGGACCATGCACCTTCTGAAGTCGCTACTAATTCAGTGGAGGAAAGCAGAAATCAGCTGGATAACAATAATTCAACATCAGAGAAGGTACTTTTGTTAGCAATATTTTTCCCTTTGAGAAAACAGATTTACCTTTCATTCATTAAAAATCTAAAAATGAAGAAAGTGGTTTTCTTTTTGTTGGAAATTCCCGCAATTATTTTTATTTCATAGACTTTCATTCAATCTAATGTCTACACAATATTTTTATTTGTCATGCTTACAATAACAGTTCATTTGATTCTTACGCTGTGTAAAATGCTAAAATTGTGGTCATCCATTATCAGGTGTCATCTACTCCTCCCTCTTCATCTGTTGTGGATAACCCGTCAGTCCCACCACCTGAAGAAACAGCGGACAAAGTACAGGCGCACGCATAGTCGGTCGGACGACAGCAACGATCGTAACTGTCGCACAGCATTGGATGCGTATCGATCGTCGGACTTGCCTGAGTATTCGACGATTAGATGCAGTTAGACAGTCAGACAGTTGCGATCGTTGCTGTCGGACGACCGACTATGCGTGCGCCCTTACGCTGTGTAAAGAAAAAATTGTGGTCATCCATTATCAGGTGTCATCTACTCCTCCCTCTTCATCTGTTGTGGATAACTCATCAGTCCCACCGCCTGAAGAAACAGTGGACAAAAGTACGACGGCTCCTCCTCCAACCATAGTATGCGACGAGTCAGTAACTAGTTCGCCTCCCAGTACCTCGAGATCAAGCAAATCGCCGGCGGTTAAAGAACGATCTCCAGCTCCATCACCGGCTCCTGTCCCGCCGGCTCGAACAAAAAAGAGGAAAGTGAGTTTTTTGTACATTGCATTTGCTTTGATTTCCTGTTCAAAACAATTTTCTTGTATATCCGACTTCATTGTATCGCAAGTCAATTTTATAGAGTAGATTCGTGTTTACGATAGTAAGGATTCCCGTCTTCTGCAGGTCCAGTGGTCCTCTATGCAGAGCTGGTTATAAGTAGTGCGTATAGTTGCCACCCAGACTATCACTAGGTCGACCATTTCATCACTTCCATTCGACCCACCGGTAGCATTCTTGTTTAACGGTATGTAGTGACTCTACTACTTTTGTGGAGCAGACGTGCAGCAGTTATCAGCTGAGTCGGAAAGTATCTTTTCCTCTAGTATCTTGAGGCATGTGCTTTGGTTGCTATTGTGGGCAGTTTGAAACGTAAACTACAACTGTCGCAAAATTGAAGCATATATTATCGTAAAACAAGCGGCGCTCAATTTTGCCTATCTTGCACCGAAGATTATTTGAAGCACTTCTGGAAATTTGAGTAATCAGTTATGCGTTCATATCCAAGAGAGAAGGTCAATTATTTGTGGTAGCTTTGCGATACTAGTGTGTTTCATTTGCTATGAGCTCCGCAAGGAGTGGTTGGTCTATGAATGATTGCCGAGCCCAAAATTTGGTAGATGCTGCTACGCAAGTGGTTTCGATTTCATCGCCCTGAGGGTGAAACAAAGAGGTAATGCGTCTGTAGTTATTAAACAATTGTGATGAGATGATCTTGTTGAGTGTCATTTCCCGCCGTTTAGTCATACAAGTTTTCTCATAAGAGTAGATTATTCCACCCATGAGTTACTGGCAACACCCTTGTGAGAATGGACGATTGTGACTCTTCAAACATCGGGCTAGGTACACTGGGCAAATTTCACGCTGTTGTAAACACACTTACTACATAAGATGATGCGGTGGCTGAGCGTAGAACTTCGTTTTTGTTACTTAACTGATAGACTTGAAACTTTACAAACTTGTAGTACATATAATATGAGGTTACGCGAGGAAAAAATGGGTAGTCGTGACTACGGTGGAGGCAGTCGGCCTAATTTTGGGCCTGTCGTTCTCTGGCTGAGGCACTGAGCATTATGATCTCCAAAATTTCACTGAAATATAAGGTTTGTGCTAGAAAATTTGTTCCGAGTATCAGACGTACGAGGATGTGGAGCCGTCAACATGTCGAGGTTAAGGCTGCACATGGACTCCATAGTGGTCTGAAGTGGGGAGAGTCACCTGCGAATGAGTGATATTCCCCGCCACTGACTGTCGAGTCGCGGATGCATCGTTCGAACTGCTCGCGCATCGCTTGTACCCCTCGATTCGCTGGATTCGGGAAGCCTGACGCCAGATAATGAAAAAGATCAAGGATGATAGCAGCGATAGTGCAGCCGAACACAAGAGTATTAGTTGTCGGAACCTTGGAACAATCGGTCGAATCAACGGGCAAACAGTAGGTCATTATCACTGACTTATTTTGACTTACCATTACTTCCTTCCGTGGTGTTGGCACATCGGGCTATGTGTCCTTTTCACGTTAACGATCTTGCGAAGCATTCCACTCTCGCCTTTACAAGCAGTGGTTATCTTGAAGTTTCATCAAGTGATCTCCTTCATGGACTCTTGTTTCTTGGCTTTTGGAGGAGTCAGTCGAGGATGTAGGATCTCATTCGTAGGTTTGTATCTTCATAGTTTAACGCAGGCAACAGTGGAGGGCGTTAGTATTTCTCACTAAGCCAGCAGTAATTCTTTTGCTTCCATATACTGCTGTTGGAACCTTAAGAATGGCCTATGAAGGTCACTGTTCGCGACTACAAATAAGGAGAGCAGACTTGGCGAATTGCCCTAGTCTGCCCCGCGTCGATTCTTCGTGCAGCTATTGCATCTTATACATAGGTTATATTCAGGTGCGGTTCATTCCGGATGCTTCTAGAGTCGGTCAGAAGCTAAGCCGCAGTGGGTACTCAAATGAATAAATTTATTGCAGTTGCCCTTTTTGGGAAGGATCTGACGACGTAACACGGAATTGTTTGTTATAATTATAAGTAGTTCTTTCGATCGTTCGTGAATCGAGGTCGCTTCTATCTTCAGTCAATAAACTTATTCAGATTAACTCTACTTCGAAACGTCCGAAGGTATTTGAATGGATGTGTGTTATTGTGAATTGGTGGTGTGCATATGGATCCCCTAGGAAATCAGTTTTATTAGGAAACTCCATTTCCTGTACACATTTCAGGTTACTGATTTTCGATGCGCTGAAGTACGGTGGTTCTATCGACGAAACGAAGCTGATAAATGGATCAATTTCAATGGTATTCTCAATGCTTTCAATATGAATTGCTCATAATGATGAATATTTACTACTTCAGGAAGAGATTCTCTGTGTTTGGAGGCAAAATATCGCTCCGTCTTCAGTATTCCCTTGGACGATCAAATGACTGTTGAACTCCTTGAACATGGCTTCACGTTCAGGCAGTCGGTGGTAGTGTTGGAAGGACTTTATAAGTGAGTGTGGTTCAATCCATGTGGAAACGTTGGAGAACCGTGGCCCATATTAGGCCTAGTTCTGATCCCAGTCCGCTCAAGAGCTCTCTAAAGTTATAAGTTGCATTATGGCGGCTTCACTCCGCCGCCGCTTCTCTGAGTTTTTTGTTTGCTTTTCTTTTTGGAAAACGGCGGTGCTGGTGTAGTTGAAGGGGCTAGCGGTGGCCCAATGGTAGTGGCTGTTTGGACTAAGCTTGGGAGAGAGGAGCAACAGCAGAGAAAGTGGTAGTTGCTCAAGCCCCACCAAGATTATATTCCTCAAAGCATTAGACCGGGTACTGAGCCGCCGCATCCTTGGCTGCCATTTGGAGAGCTACTTGCTGTGCGAGGTACATAGCTCCGCCAGTGTAAGCCTTATAGGGAGCCGGGTAGTTGAGTAATCTTTCAATTGTGGCAAAGATCGCAGTATGCGAAATTGCCCAAAATTTGCCACTTACGTCTCCCAAAGCTTGAGCTGGAGCTCCCTTACCCTGAAACGCAGACGAGCAGAGCGCCGCGTCAAATATGGGAATTCTTCTTAACATTTGCGCATGAATCTGTCATGTTTTCGAATCAGCGTTCCACTGCCACAAAAAGATGTCTTCCAACAATGATTTACCGGGATAACTTTTGATATATTTAATCAATGTTAGTGTATCCCCATGAAAGTGAAACATGAAGCGTATAACTTCGTATAATGTATGCTGAGTGATCCCAAGGACATCGTACTGGTGGGCTTGATTATGCCGTAGATTATGGCTCACAATTTATGTACTTAGGGGGGTGAGTTGGAATGGGAAAGAAATTAAAATTGGATGGGTCATTTCTTCAGCACAGCACGCAGCGTTTGTTGATTAGAACGAGAGATATTGCACTCTTTCTCAGCTTTTGTTCATATGATTCTGTCTCTTATGTTTTAGAGCAAACGATGAACTCAACAAAGTGGAGGCTATATACTGGAAAGGAGATTCCTGTGAGATAAGGAGAGGGACATGGTTTCTTCAAGTTAGTTCTATCCTTCACCTTTTCGAACTTTAAATGTTTCATGTGTTTATTTCCCTCTTTACAGAGCTTTTTCTTTAGTAGACAACTAGTATTTCTTTAAGGACTGGCAACCCTTAGAACCACCGGTGGCGGAAGCCATTGAAGCGCATCATTTACAGTACTTCAGAGGTCAAGCAATTCCAGAAGGGCTGACGGTTTTCTCTCCAAAGGAAACTAGTAATAAACCGCGTACGGTCAGTTTTTCTCCCCATTCATGCTTCCTCTACGACATTATGCAAGTATGTTGCATTTTAGAATTAACCGAGCTACAATTAGATGGGATGGAAGTGCGATGGAGTTCAGTCATAGATGTGTCACTATCTTTCAAAAGGGGAGCGATATTGAGGTAAGTGTTCGATTGTCATATGTATGCATATATACAGGGGGGGGGCCAAAACCCTATGTCGGACTTCGGCCTTTTTTTCTTCGCAGAGATTGCCGTCGTTGACGGGAGTTCCTCAGCAGAGTATTCCCTAAGTGTCCCTCTATAAGTGAACGCAGGCCCTCCTTCACTGCCCTCACCGTCTTCAGAATATGACGTCATCTGTCACCGTCGTCAGGCTCAAGGAGGTCTACCGTAAGTGCTTCAGCCTGAAGCTCTTACGCAATTTCGTGAATCGATTTAATGTTGGATAGTTTTCTAGAGGCATTAGCTCCCACTATGCAAATCCCCTCGAAACTAGCTTTCCAGTAAAGGTCGTTATGGTACACGATCCTTCGAAGACCCCATTGAGCTCGACCAGTGCACCATGTTTTTCCAGGGCAAATTCTTCTGATGCCGTCCACGTAGGTGGCCACTATGAAGATTTTCTTATAGAATGAAATGCGCTCTTCAATAATAAGTTGGGAACCATTCGGTCTGAATTGAGCAAAGTGTGCTTAAATCCATCTGAAAGTGGAGACAAAATGTCTTTTTTTTATTGCCCCCCCCCCCTGTATGTAGCCATTCTCACTTGTGCTACTCTAAATGTATGTTGCAAGTTATCGACAAGGAAAAGAATCAGTCAGTTGGCCTCATTCGAATACTGGGGTCACTCAAGGGGACGGGGTGATTCCTGTGTTCCGCTTTGGGATCTGACTTATAACAGGTTACTTATCGCTTATCTGGAGTTTGTGGTGGGCATTAGCGAAGCCTTTTTTGCCCAAGCTCTCAAGTGTAGAAGTAGTTGCAGTTCTTGGCAAGTAGGGAAAGGGTTGGTTGAATTTGTGGTTTTGAGTTTTATGTGTTCTAAGTGGCCGGCCGATGAAGCATTGAGCAAAAGGAACGGCCGAAAGTGCCATAATTAAGGTGAAGCTTTTTGCACTCATTTTTGGTTTTTGTATGAGCTTACGGCCATCAGTCGTTGGGCGTCGGGCAAGGGAGGAGACGGCACGACGGGAGCAGGCATCGAGGAGACGAGAGGGTAGAGAGAGGCGGCCGAGAACGCAGACTAGGTCGGTCAGCTGTGTCATTTTTGGGACGGAATTACCTGC
>MU889292.1:0-13170 GCA_036418205.1 Ostertagia ostertagi
TAGTGCTCAATGGTACGCCGGTAACTAAAAAAGCGGAGAAATCCGTCAAGAAAACGCAAAACGGGACCCCTTTTTTGGCCGTTGGTTTTCATTCATGAACAGGTAACAGCTCAGAAAGCGGACGTATGAACGAGTTCATCGCAACGCGTTTGGTGACAGCATGCCAAACCATGCTCCAGTCGAGTTGCTTCAGTTGTGCCGCTGCTGGCAACGCAGCTCGTCCAAATCACCAACTAAACTAGTGGGCGGATCGCTTTTGGGGGCGGAGTGCTTTCGAAGTCCTGCTCAGCAACCAGCGCACTCGCGTCGTGAAAGCGCCACACCTCGCTTCCTTGGCAGCCAAGTAACTGCTTCACGCATCGTGTGCATTAGTGCTTTGCCTCGATTGCTTTGTCCTTATCGTAATCGCTGCCTTGAGGATAGGAGTAGACCCTTTCAATGGTGTTATTTATTTTCCTTAGTTCAAAGGTCGGCTATTAAGTTGGCAGCACTTTTAATACAAAATTATCTGCATAACTGCTACCCGTAGGTGATACCTTAAAGGACGAATTTACGATGGAAAAGCAACCCATTCCAAATTGAGGTAGAGATGGTGAGTAGTACCAGAAAGAAAGCGAAACCACGAAAAACGGCCCAGAACCGGAGAAATGGGACCCCTTCCTTGTCCGTTGATTTGAGCATTGATGGGACTCTCATCGCTTTGCCCTCTTCAACCCTACGCTCTCTCAGCTATCTAATCACTCGCCACCTATTGTACTACGGCGAGTGATCAGACGATCGGTGGGCGGAGATCGCCGAACTCGCCAACTTTGAGCCATGCTAGATCTCAGAGGTCAAATCTTTCGATGCCGATTGTGTCTGTCCGCACCCTCAAGAGATTCACCGCTCTCCCCACTAGGCGATTTCTCCCTTCTTCGACCTTCGTTCTTTCCGTGCAATCCTCCTTTAAAGATAGCTTCTGTAAAGGTTCTCACTTAACTTGTTTAACATGAATGTAGGGGGAGGGAGAATTAAGTAAATACATGTGCCACATTTTAGTACTGACGCATATAGATTTTGTACAGCCTAGCGAGTGAAATTAGCCTCAGTTTTGAGCGATTTAAACAGCAAAGAAACTTTTTGGTATGCCTTACACGAGGTTTTCGAGTGCTATTTGGTCGTAGTCTGAAATGAACAAGAAAATCTAAATGTCTGACCTTTTTTTGTTATTCCTAAAGACCCCGTTTATGAGAGCGTTTTGTCAAACTACCTCTGCGAACTCATTTTTTAAAATGTCCCGGAGAAAATGCAAATTGAGAGTAGTCGAACTGAGACTTTGAAAAATGTGGCTATGAAAACCCGTTGTACAGTATCGTGATGTGGCCACTAACCCCAAACCCTAGAAGTAAGCAAACCAGCCCTTTTGGCGTTTCTGCTGGGGCCGTATGCTGAATGTTGGGGAGGGGATGGGGTCCCCGACGGTCGACGGACCACTTCAACTCGGTCCTTAAAACCGCCTCAATTTGGTGCTTACCTCAGAACTAAGCCTTAAAGAGAGGACGGGTCCGTCCCCTCTCCAAGGCTTAGTCCTGGGGTGAGCAAACCAGCCCTTTTGGCGGAGCTGCTGGACCAGCTGCACCACTTCGTCATCACTCTCCTATCGTACCGACCGAGTTGAAGTAGTCCGTCGACCTCGGGACCCCATCCCCTCCCCAACATTCAGCATACGGCCCCAGCAGAAACGCCAAAAGGGCTGGTTTGCTTACCTCAAACCCCTGCGGCTTTTCTACCCGTTAAACGCGGCTGATTGAACCGAACAAACTCCTCGGGTGCGATCCTCCGTTCCTGTTTTTGCAAAAGAGAGCTGGAAATCGGCTTAAACGTCGGCTGATTCTACAGTTTATATTTTTATTTGTTTTTGTTTGTGCAAGAGTTCAAAATCTTCAGTGATTCTACCGAAGACTGAGCTGAATAAACGGTCGGCGGCAAACGGTTGATCGCTTCACCTTTCTCTCTCCTCACAACAGCAACTAGTTCTTTCAGAGCTTAATTTCAATCTCGAACTCGAGCCGAATCGATTTCGGGCGTTACCGCTGCCGATGTTGCAGTCACCGGTGCAGCTGTCAATGAGAAGCACGCGGCGGCGCTCAATGAAGTTCTATCCACTGACGCAGCTGCTACCAGCAACTAAAGAAAATATTCTAGTCCTAAATTCAAAAGCCGAATCGAAATCCGGCTGATTTTCAGAGACGAAGGTCACGGCACCGTGTCCGTGGACGCGGTTCGTGCCCACCCACGACGGTAGCAGCCACCGGGAGCGGTGGCGCCCGGGCGGTCCAAGCGGCAGCATCGGGGTGTGTGCGAGAGATCAGAGGCAAGCGAGCAAGCCAAGCCTGCAAGCAAGCATTGGGGTGGGACGGGGGACGGGCAGGGGGGTGTGATGGCGGGGCTGCGATCGATTGCAGCCCTTCGTCGGCCGCCAGCGTCGTCGTTAGCCTCTCTTCGAGCTTGCCCCTCTGGCCTCCGCCGGCACTGCGCTGGCCGGCTGACTTGACTGACTGACTGGTTCACTGACCGACTAACTGGTACTCACTGCGCTCGAGCCGGGAAACGCTACGGAGACGAGAGTGTGTTTGTGTGTGGACATGAGTTGCGCTTACCTGCAACATTACCTCATTATCACGATTATTTTCGTCTCTGGACTCTCTTAACGATTGTGTTACGTAGCCGTTGGCGATATCCGTGCCAGCGAAAGCATAGCTTTTACGCTGGCTATTTCCCATCTCACAAACCATCAAAATTCCTCAACGACTACATCGATCGCTCAGCTGCAATTGAATGACCACGGCTGGCTGACAGCCAAGTTAGGGCTCATTTTCTCCCCCACTTTTACGATCTCGTGATCATTCGTCGTGTTCGTGCTCATGCTCATGCTGTCCTGCTATTGCTTGCATTATCTGTGCCCATTATTGCTCTCAAGAATATCAGCATCAGGCGCGTGGGTCTCATCTGTGAAAGACCAGATGTCTCTAATTTCACCCTTGCGTTTATTATCCGCACATATATCTTTTAAGCACTCCGAGAGAATCCTCCCACCCTTCGAGTTCGCTGCTGGTAGTTCATTTCCAGTTATTAATATCCATAGCTTTCGGGGCTGTGCTGTCTGAAGAATATGATGTTAACATGCTAGCTTGGATGAAATCGATCTCTCTTTATCGATTTGGAGGAAATCGATAGGGTTTCCCAGCTAGCAAGAAGCATGTGTGTAGCTTATCGCCTCGTGGATAGTAGCGCCGCCGTGTGACGTTGGCGCTTGTGACAACTGCCACACTATGCCATTCTAGCGCTATCGCTCACCGCACCAAAAACACATGAATATTTGGTGTACATTAGAACTGGCGCTATGTTTTGTGCTGTACCTCTTCCACACAGATCTGTTAGTGGCAGTTGTCAGTGGCTGAGGGTGTGTCCGCCGCGGTCCTGAGAGCCGCGAAACGATCGACTTATTCGCGGTTTTTGTGCTTTTTCGATTAGGCGGTTGTCATCCGGACATTTTCTGATTGGGCGAGAGAATTCAGTCGGGGCAGATGAGAGGGCGAAATGAAATTGAATACTTGAGGGTGGAGCGCTGTGCAGCTCTGTGCTACCTTGCTCCAGGGTCAACCGTTCGTTCGCACTAGATGGGGTCGCATCTGTGACGTTGGGAAAGTGGGTCGAATTTGGGGTTAGGGTTGAGCAGATTGATTACCCCTGAAAGTTGCAAACGGCCGTATTTGAAGTTGAAGGAGTCACGGTTGTGGTAAAGGGGTTGTTTTTGACGCGTTTTTTTTTCAATTTTGGCAAAAGTTTCACGAAGGCAATGTGAAATAGAAACTGCTGGATTTGCCTTTTCATTATGTCAATTAACTCTCGCCCTCACCCCCCCTTTTAGCTCGATTTGGAGTGCCGAAGGATATTAGTGAGTTGAGTGTGTCCGAGCGCAGTCGGTCTCGAACCAGCAACAGCCATGAAGGTGAGGGTGGTGGTCGGAAGGGGGGGGGGGGAGAGGGGCTAATAGTGATGGTGTTTGGGTTAGGGGACCGCCAAATTTTCGGGAAAGTGCAAACCCGACGGTTGACCCTCCCTTGCTCCATTGCGGAATGGATTTTACAAAACTAGAAGTTACCCTATTTCTCTACTTTTCGATGCGTTCTCTTGCATAAGAAATCCAGCGCATGAACTCGAGTGGGGGAACGTCTTTGTAAGCTGAGCCCCCAGGGGTTCCCAAAGAGCCCCTAGGACTCAAGCTTAGGGGAGAAAGACGAACCTCAGGATTGAATGAGAATGGCTTTACGTACCGTTCGGTCTTCGTCTTTGAAGGCATTTAGTCCTAAACTAAGCGTTTCTGTGACCTTTATGCTTATGGGCTGGCCCACCCCGAGCCAAATTGCGCCGAAGGTCCTTTTTTTAACAGCTTTTGATTTTTTCATCTATCTAGATTTCTCTTGGTAGAACATTCCGAACAATGTTTTCCTGACAATCTGTCATGTTCTCTTCTTTGTTCAGCGAACACGTTCATAAACTCGTCCTATCTCATAGATTCCCTTTTCTCGATTTATCGCATCCATATGCTAGCCGAGTAGCTCGGACGAGTTTTCGTGTCCAGATGTCGGTGTGAATCTCCTCGGATCTAAAATGTGTAGGATGGTGTTTTACACCGTCCTCTCGATGATGCCGGCAGCGGCTGGCCGCCGATGCGGCCGCAGTGCCGCTGAGTAACGTCGTAGCGAGGGTCTCGATCTCCGATTAATCACCCCACGCCTCTAATAAAACCCTTTCCATCCTATAGAATTATCGCTTTTTTCTTTGCTACTAATTCAACCCCATCATTCTTCTCTTTTTCTCATTCTTTTCTTCATTCCGCTATATTGGCCTAGGCTATAACCGCTTTCAATCATCGGTATTAAAGGTATTGTGCTCGAGAAATGTCCCACTCTTTCTTGTAAATAAAAATAGTTAGGTTTGAGTAAAAACATAGAACTTAGAAATTTTTAGGGGGAATAATCAAAGAATTAGTTCGACTTCCGTTTCGCACGTGCCCTTAGACGGAAGCCAAACTGGAAGAAATACCCTCCCTCCTTGTAAGTAACCTATTTGTAAGCACGTCAGATGCTGTTGAAATTTCAATGCCTAAATTTATTCCTCAAGAAAGAATGTCGCTGAAAAGTGGCATTTTTGTAAGCAAAAGATGCCATCAATCCCAAGGGGCGTGGCCAAAATTGCATCTGGCGAGAAGGTGCTTGGACACGCCTGTAACATGGCATTCGTGGCCTGCATAGTCGTCCTGCAAATCTCTCTCTTGCTGGAATTGAGGCAGATCTCGGCAAGCTGTTCCTACCATTACCAAAGTAGATTTGGAGGCATTCCGGCCTCGTTTTTGTTGATTTTCCTCCGAATCGCCAAGAAATTTTCGTGTTTCTTCATATTTTCGTGAAATCAGACGTCATCAAAGTGGATTTCGGGGAGACGGGACTGCCTGATGAAACGGGCGACGCCTTTGGAACTTTTTTTTCAGCTATTTCACCGATGTTAGTCAGGAGTTAAACTCTCCACCACTGCACAATGACGATGATTTCGATCGATGCCGCGAGTGTCGTATGCACACATTTTACTAATTGAAAATTTCTAAATGAGCCGACGGCAGAGGGCGGAGGGTGGGGGCACAGCAGCATCGATGTCAGCTCATGTCAGTTGCAGCTGGGAAACTGCGCACACCCGCATCTCGCGTTCGTATTTGTTCGTCCGTCCCGGCGTTCGCCCACAGCGCCACAATTATGTGTTCTCTTGTTTCGCTCTGTTTCTTTGCACTCTCCACTTTTGCTAATTATCTAATCATGTGTAACTATCCACATAGTGTAAATCTTCCCTCCTTTCCATTTAATGAACTGTATCCACTTGTAAACAGGCCTAAGATAGGTTCTAAGGGTTTTCTCACAACTGTGAGTAGCAATCGGATGCATGGCGCATTCTAAAGAGATTAATCCATACTGACAGAGACACTTCACTTTTCTATCTTATATACGATGGATCTATTGCTTCAAGTATCACAAGTTTTATGTTCTCAGTCCTCATGTGATCCAAGATTTATGGCGCTATATTCTGGTGTTCAGAGTTTGATTACCAATGCATTTCTTCCGGGGCAGGCCCAACCTGGGCTAACCCAGGCGTACATTTTTTTGTGCTGAAATAATCGTGGGTACGGAAATCAACTGATTTTGTAAGGACAATAGTAATACTTGGCACTTCCTAGTGAGCCGATAAGCGACCACTGAAGTGGTCTTCAGGTTTTAGGCACGCACTCGAAGCATGGCGCCTCCAAAAACGGCTCGGGTCACCTGACGACAGCCCATTGCTGCTTGATAATCAATACTGATTTTCCCTTTTTCAACGTGTGATTTCCACTTAATCTAACGATTATTTCTGCGGCGTGTTGTTCACGATCTGCTCACACAAAAAACTCAGCGATCTTCTTTCCGCTATCTTGGCGTCTGTTCAGCAGTACTTTTCCTGAGTCGCATAGTTCTACACAATGAAAGCCTTCTCCTCTGCGACGCTTGATTGGTTTCCTCCCTTCTTAAGAAATCTTGAAATCTTGGTTTCGAAATTTGTAAAATTTGTTGATTGGACACGTTGGAGAATTCTCGGATGCTCATTTGCCTTCATCCTTTCCTTTTTCTAACTCCATCCTTTTTGTCTTCATGCCTTTCCTTTTGCTAGCCTTCCAATCTTTCTTTTTTCTGAGGTCTCCTCTGCGTATCGTCGCATCCCCCACTTCTTCGGTGTGCGCATTGCACCCTGATTTTTTTAGCCCTACCTTTCTCTTCCCTATCGAATTCCCCGCTTCTCATCAAGCCTTGATCGCGAACTCACAAGGAAGGTCTTTCAGGAAATGCCCAGCTTTCTCAAAACGGTTTTTTGCATGATATAGGGGTACATGCATGGAACACAGAACTGTAGTTCATTTTTCCTGAGCGGCCCTCTGAATACCAAAAAAGGGTGATGAAGTGGTCCGTGGTTCGAATCCTCGCAGTGACAATTTTTTGCATTTTGTGTTGGCGTTTCAAAATTCGCGAAAAATAGCGTCAGCGAAACAACTTATGTCATATCTATAATTAGGACCATCAGCAACCTTTATACGTAGACTTTGGCTAAAAACTGGTGAAGAAAGTTAAGAACGGCAGTTCCTTAAGAAATTTTTCTTTCCTTTTTTGGTATTCAGAGGGTCGCTCAGGAAAAATGAACCACAGTTCTGTGTTCCATGCACGTACCCTATATCATGCAAAAAACCGTTTCGAGAAAGCTGGGCATTTCCTGGAAGACTCCCTGGTTAGCGCTGGCCGTTAAAATTGGTTTAGTAATCGTGGTAGGATCAATTTCGCGATTCGGACATCATAACGCTTCACCATTTATCACGCTCGTTAACGGCAACACGTGGGATGATATGGCACTGATAAGCTCGGTCCTTCGACAATCAAGAAAAATCAATCAATTGTGCGGAGTTGTTCCGCTGGACGGGCAACTTCATAAACATCCATTACTACTGAAACTGCTGCTGAAACTGCTGCTCAAGTTGCTGAAACTCCAGCCATGAAACTTTTCGTAGCTCATCATGGAGAAGGTTGCGTGATGCTCAGGTTTCGGCATAAGCCCCTCATGTACGTATGGTCAATCTATCGTGAAAATACACTATCACTCTCTAAAGAACCATGGTTCAACCTTTACTACAAGACGTCCTTGCAACCTTTGTGAAAGGTCACCGGGTGTGGGGCGGCTTCCTAAAGATCAAGGCACGGATGGTTTTGTGCGAACAACGCACTGAAAGCGCGTCCAAAGCCTCGACTTAGTAGATGCAGGGTACGATTTCTAGTTATTAAAAAAGAAGACTAAGGCCCAGACGGAAGGGAACTCCAGGGCAAGTGTGCGTGAGGCATATTTCATTTTTCTTGAGCGGTTGTTCTCTCGCCTCCCCCTTGGCTGGTCCTAGGGGATCCCTCGTATCTCGCGAAGGCGCAGTTCTGTAAAAATCTTAATGCTGTACCAGAGCATGGCGCATCCTTTTGAAAGTTGAACCATTCTTTCCTGCATCGTCACCTTTACTTGGGGAAAGTTTTTTTTGAATGCCTAAGTTTCTTTCTACCTTACTATACTCCTAGAAACTGGGAAGAAGCTTACGTTGACACGAAGCCAGTAAAAATTATGGAGTGTGATGAAGCTTCTAGGAACACTTTTCTTTGAAGTGTAGGAATGCGGCACGCATTCTACTCCAATTTGTACATTCGTAGTAGCGTTTGAATGCGATCTACGTCCTTATAACAATTGAGCGAGGGGATGTTACAATTTGTGGTTTATTCTCCCAGAAAGGTCTGGTACAATTAACCCCCTGGAGAGGGATTTTCATTCAGGCTTGACTATCCTAGGACGACGCAACCGACCCAGGCATCGATCCCCGACCGCCTGCGCTGATATAACATGCCACGTGCCCCACAGCACTGCCGCTCGAGCCATTGAATCTATACGCATTTTATAATAACTGTCTGGTGTCGGTTCCGACAAAGGTTGTTGAATTTGTAACATAAGCGATCCGAGACAAAATCGTCTCAGTTCTCAATTCCTTGACCTGTCTAAGGTATACGGAGACAGGAAAAGCCATTGTGATTGCCTCTCACGCCACTTATTGCCTCTTGGTCGCCAGGTAAAGTCTGAATTCACGGCGCGCACCAATGTAATCAATTCTTCTCACTGTTCGCTTTGTCACTTTTAAAATCTTTGATATGTGACTGTACAGGCTGGAAGCGCTTCCTGTAATTATCCTCCCATGATCGAATCTCCTCAGACCAATCAAGCCGTCTTTTTGCAGAATCGAATGAATTACTCCCCGGTCGAAATTATGAGGCCGAAAACTTTCTTTCCCCCACCCGCCCTCAGAGCCAAATGGACGATTTAACTTGGCTTCACTGTAAGGCTTAAAAGCTCGTCAATGTTTGCGGCGCCTTCGATGCCCCCCCCGAACACTCTTGCTCTGTGAAAAAAGAGTGCTTTCATGTCCTCTTAAAGAGGCGACTAGATGATCAGGACTCTTCTGGTGTCTCAGAATATTTAATTTATTTATGGCTTAACCAGTCAACATATCAAAAATAAAATTATCATAGATAATAGACAGTTACCATGAGTTGGTTCCCGACAACTGTGTAACCATTATGAAATCGATACGGAAATCCCCTAACTCCAACGAGGGTACCTCCGCATTTTTCTCGGTAATTGAGTTCCTGTATCCCCCCCCCGCTGGTTCATCCATCACGGGATAACTGCATCAAGTAAGAAGGAATCCTCTGTTATTATGAGAGGTCAGTGCGACCATCTTCTCTTGGAGGATCACCAACCCACTAGGATTACGCAAATCCCAGAGGATCGTGCGTTGGGCAATTTTTGTTGGCGTTCAATTTACAGGAGATTTGGCCACGATGAACTGTTTAACACGCTGTGTTTTGATGATCGGACCTTAGCGCGTCAGAGTACGCAATGCTCGCTAAACCGGCGACGCTTCTGTGATCCTTATATGATTACTCTAGATAATATTCAAATTACTTACAGACAAGCGAGTCATCGATTTTTCTGACAAATCTTGGTTGCTAATTGAGTCTAGTGAAAGACCGCAAGTGGTCCTCTGACCAGGAGGCATTCAATTCCGATGGGATTTTTGAATTAAAGACCTGGTATACTACTGCGATAGAACTTCAAACGTTGATTACAGGTATAAACTAAAACTGCGAAATGATCTGCCAGGGAACTTGTGCGCAGTCGAAGCCTGACCGGAAATATGTCTCAACATAATGAGCCGTGCCAGCGTCCGGGCATTCAAAATCGTCGTCGAGTACTGGTAGTGCTCTTGAAGTTTGCACTTGAACGGGAAGCGAACTCATGGCTTCTCGGCTAGAGCGCGAGAGCATTATCACTACTCCACGGCGACTGTGAAACCCGGGGCAAACGTACTTCACATGTACCGCTTCATTTCCAGCCAAACTTGATTGTCGCTTTCTCGTAGGCTGAGTTTTGGTGCAAATTCGTTTCCTCATTTGTAGTCACCTATTGATGCGTTTTCGATTCGCCTTGGCCTTAATCCAACCAAATTTCCACGGGAAGTTGAACTGCCTTCCCTGGCCAGTTGTTAGAAGCGCCAGGATCGAACTCTACCCTGGTCCGTATTCGGAGTTGGCCAAATAGTTTCGCTCTTTTTTGCGAGACAGAAGCGACCACTTGGAATTCGATGGGTTGCAGATACCTTACAAATTCTAGATTTGATTCGAATACTTGGCGCATCTCAAGCGGATTTCTCAAGACCCAGAGTTTTGGCAATTTTGTTTTCAAACAAGTTCCAGCCATACCAGTTCTCCCGATGACGATGTCGATGATGACAAAGGCGAAGGAGAAAGCGGCTGTTTGAAATCGGCTGTGGTGTGCTGCAGCGGCCTGAGCGGTGGCTTCGTTGCGAGCGCTTGATTTATGCTGATAGTTGCGCGACTTCATCCATTATCGGCGGCCGCGAGCCTCTTCGTCGTCTCCGTTGAGTGCCATGAGGGACTGAGACTTCACCCGCTCCCTCTGTCCTGCTCCTCCTCCCCTTCTCCTCATCCCGCAATCATCATGCCGCACCACGCATCCCACACTCACATGCTGTCATCACTGCTCTGAGCAAAATATGAAGGTTAGAAAGTTATTGCCGCGAAGACTTTGCTTCCTTTCCCCACTCCCCCTTTATAGTCTTGGAGTTGAGCTTCTTGTTCTTGGCAAGCACCTTTTCATAAAAGGTTTGGCGATCCTCCTGCTGCCGGCCCTATTCTTCTCCATGCGTTCCTGATTCGGACGTGGGATCTATTTCTAGCCAGGATGGCTTCTCTTCCAGGTCCTCTCGTCCATCAGCTGTTTTCGAACTCGTTTCAGAGAATATAAAAGTCGAGTCAAACATTACCAGGTCGCCAACTGATCCTGCAAACATTGCGGTGTGATACTTCGTTAAGCGCGCTCGCTTTCACCTCCTCCTCCTTCGTCTCTTTGGCTTCCACTTCCTACATTCTGGTGCGCTTGTTAAGCTCTTTCTGAGCATCCGTTTTTATTTTAACTGAAGCTAAATACTTTTGAGTCCAAAAGTTAGTTTTTTTCTCATTGAACCTCTCAAGATAGGCGCCTGATCCCAGCAACTCGGTCTAGCTGACATTTTGCTTGCCGCGTGCGGCTCATTGATTCATTCTCTACTCAGCTTGACATCATCCATAATTCCTTGCTATCAGTTATTATAAAGATAGACTGGATATTTCACAAGAATGCTGGGTTGTGAACAAAGCTTTCGCCCCAGGCGGGACTAGAACCCGCACCTCTCGCTTTCCGGGCAAGTGCGCTACCAGTTACGCTATAGACTGGATATGTTAAAGAAAGAAGATCAGCCGGGATTGGTTATGTTTTTCCTTTCTCTCGTATGGTCCGTATCTCTTCCAGACGGACGACTGTCTTGCATAAACCCCTTAGGCTTTTCGTGAGAAGGGGCTGACAGAAAAGAGAATAGCGTGGATTTGATTTGAAAATGCGCCTATAATTTACATAAAATGTTTTTTTTTTTCAGAAAAAAAGATATATATGAATTAAAGGAAAAAAGAAAAAGATAATGTTGAATTTAAAAATATATAAAAAATTGAACTGCAAAAAAGAAAAAAGATAATGTTGAATTGCAGAAATAAAAACGATGATATCGAATATAAAAAAATATATAAAAAATGCCCAAATAGTTGTCTAAAACTAAATAAAAGCACGGATAGCTAAATTTCCTAACATAGCGAGAGTGGGGCGACGGTGGTGTAGGTGGAGTGGTGAAATGCGAGGCGCACGTAACGGATCAAATTTGGATTGGCGTTCGCCCAGGTCGTTCTAGCCTTCTCTAAGATCTGAGGTCGATTAATGTTTACAAGTTTCTCTTAGAAGGATAAAACGCTGAAACGATTTGTAAATCTGTATGTCCTTGTAAAAGCCTAATTGCATTCAAATGCCGCCACGATCGTGAATGGAAACAGGGTGCGTGGCGCATCCGACAAAAGACTGACCAGTTTCTAAGAAAAAAAAGGAAAGTGCAGTGATCCCAACTCAATCGCGCTGTGCCTTTCATATTCTCAACTATGCACCTACAAGGTTTCAAATGTAACTCAACTGTCTGACATTGTTCAATTTCTTACTGTAAGTCCTAAGGCCATGCCCCTCTTTTTGAGAACGGATTTTTGCATGATGTAGGGGCACATGCAGGAGCACGGAATTGTGGTTTTTTTTTCTGGGCTGCCTTTATGTACCAAAAAAGGTGCTGAAAAGCTCAAGAGCTACACTTTTTCAACATCAATTTTTGGCATTGGGTTACTGATGCTTATTTGGCATCCATGGCTAGCCTTGGGTACCATATAGGTCATAAAGCACCATGAGAAAATGCAAAACTTTGTTGCCACGGAACATCGAACCATGAATCAATCTTTCATCCCATTTTTGATTTCCAGAGGGCCGCTCATGAAAAATGAAACTATTTTAGTTGCATGTTCCATGCTCGTGACCCTATGTAATGCAAAACACCGTTTTGAAAAGCTGGCCACGACCTGAGAACCTTCCCAGTTACTTGTTCAATTATTTCACTGAGGGCCAATGCGACAGTCGCAGGGTGCGCAGCTTAAACCACACTGTGCATATGAGCTTCAAAGTCAGCGTTCTCTAGTCTAAGCAGTCGTTTTGACTATAACTAGCATAGGAGAACATGGCATTTTGTTATGCGATAATTACTGATTAGATGTATTTACTTGTTTGCGTTAGGGTAGGTATAGGTTTTGAACCCACGACGGTTGGCAGTAATCTGGGTTAATCTATAGTCTCTGTTAGTCATTGTCAAGCCTAAGCTGTTGAGACATTCCCGTGCTCAGTTAGGGAGGTTTCAGATTTTGCGATTCGCAATCGCACTTATACGGGAAAGCGATTGGCATGGTGCCAATGTCATCCGTGACACAACCATCGCCATCATTGGCCGCGAACAGCAGAACCCGGACGGGATGGGTCTCCAAAACCTTGTATCTCTGGCCATATGGGGGTGGGGGGGGGGGGAGGAAATCTTGACCATAAGGAGTGAGTCATCTC
>MU889296.1:0-12313 GCA_036418205.1 Ostertagia ostertagi
GGGCTAACTGGGAAAGTGTGCTAGAGCTCTGGGAGTATTTTGACATCTTGTCAAGAGTACTTTTTCCCAATCTAACAATTCCAGATGGTTTCGAAAAGCTTAGACCAGCCGCTGACCTTATGAAAGTCACCTCAACCTTCCTTCAGTGAAGTTTCACTTTTGCAAAGTTTGTAGAGCCTGATCGCGGTCGATCACTTCACCAAAGGTTCGTATTCTGTAGCAAAGAATCCGTTCTTTGTCGTGCGTCGCAAATGATCAAAAAGTCAGGTCGTTTTCATGGCATGAAACAAGCTAGAACGCGGCGAACGACCCTTCAAAATGGTGAGCTGTCGCGGCACGCCCTATTTGAATTTTTGGGACTTTCCAGCTCTTCCCGTACAACAAGAAAACACAATGCAAGTGCGATCAGTTTAGGAGGAACCCTCTCAATAGTTTTGTGCAAACGTGCTTCAACCAGAACGTTCGACTAATCGTTGGCGTTGTCCAATCTCCGATCACCACCCTCACAATCTTTAGGGCTCTCGCTATTCTTACAAAAGCTTTTTGAACAATTGCTTCAGACCATATTTATTGCGAATCTCAGCCAAGTGCGTCTATAATATCTTGACCTGCTTCCTCTCCATACTGGCCTGCTTTGAGCTAGAAAAAGGAAATCATGCAAATTTGCTCTTTGGAGTATGCCGTATTCAAGGCTTCAAAAAATGATAACTAAATAATAAGAATAAGCTAGCCCAGCTGTTAGATAGAACAAGAAAAGCTCTTCAAAACGGCATGGGGCAGTAACAGTTTGCTTGAGGTTGTGACAAAATAAAGCGTTCAAAAAGGAACACCGAAAAGAGCAAGAACTTTCTTCACGACCTAATATTTTCATATTTGATGGTGTCGCTCATTGAAGGAGCACCCAGACTACGTTTGAGCCCAAACTACGTTTGAGCGAAACCTGATAGTGCGTTGCTATGTACAGTTCCAGGGGTTGAGTGTTGACTTGGGTGGGTTTTTTTGATTGATGAAGCGGCACAGGTGGCTGTCCAGAGGTTGTGGCACCATAACTTCACCCGAGAGCCCAGCATTTTTTGTATGACGTTTCTCATCGCTAATTGTGAGGAATTAGAATGGCTGAATAGGAATGGTATGCCTGAGTACCATCGAAGGAGGAAAGTGATTAGGATCGACTCACCGCAGGTATGTTTTCTTTTGGCGGTGGTTTAGGTGTGGCCTTCGGTGCAGATGTAGAAGGCCTGAGCGTTGATCAAATCCATCAAGAATCATCAAAGCCAAAAAAGTAGGTACTCTTCGTTCACGCCATTGACATAGTTTTACACCTTTTGGTTGGCTTCGACAATTTTTCTTCTGAAAGAATCTCAAAGGGGCCTGAACAATTCCACTGTTTTGCCAATCCGGGACAATTCCCGAAACGATCCTTGCATTCACTCTGAAAATTTTTAGTGTTACTTTCTGATTCATAAATGCCGCTTTCTCTGACGGGGACAGTCATTTACACTTCGTGATTTCAATCTTTATATTCATTGATGTACTATTGTGTTTAAAAAAGTGCAAGTTATGAATTTATTCAATACTGAGCAAACTTTTCAAGCATTTGTGGAGGTTTCTCATACGGATTTTCCTCACCGGCTTTTTTATATTCATGACGCAGAAAAAAGCAAGCACAGTGATCTATTCCAAATTCCAAGTAAGTGAAGCATTACTCAAAGCCAAACAATAGCTCCTACATTCCACATAATATGCCGAACTACTAGTGGCAATTACGTCTCCCGACAGAAGTCTTATAGCATATATGTTAGACTTTCTATAATTGTGCGTCGCTGTGGCGTAGTTTCACAAAGAAATGAATCATAACTCTGGTCACAAAGCTGACTAGGGGCTAATTAATTCCTTAGTTGGCACTTGCAAGACAGAAAAGTACCGATAGATTGTTTGATTCGGTGAAAGGGAAATGGTTGGTGACCAGGGCAAAGTGAGGTGAATATAGGACTTGGGACCGTATGCGCCTCTGTCCCGTATCAATAAACGTGAGGTCGAAAAGTACCCAAGTGAGTGCAGTGCCGAACAGCTAACGTAGGTTGAGCTTATCCAGGAGGCTTTTTCCTATACAAGCGTCGTACCCTGACAATACTAATACCTCATTCCTGCCGGTTTTCAACTCTGCGCACTAACGATTCTTTCTGCAGTGTTACGAGAATATATTATTCCCAACGCATAACGTATAAATAATTGCTATTTTAAAGATAAGATACAAAAGGCAAGTGTGCGACGGCTCACCGAACGGCCTACCGACGCTCTGCTAACCAACAGTTCGCGGCACTATAGTCCCCAGTGCCGATTCTCAAATGGTGAGGTGCCGCCTCGGGATATCGTTTATATGACGGTTCCCACTAATTGTAAAGAACTCGCCGACAACGAATTTTATAAATGAGTGTCATCAGTCAAAAAAGATCGTGTTCAACTCACCGCAGTGTGTTTTTGTTCTGACGGTGTTGGAGTTGTTGTGTCGGTCCACAACCTTTTACAAACATTCAGCTCACGGCGACATCTTTTTTTGAAAAAAATTGGCCGAGTCAGCCGCGGCGCCCCCGCCATCGCATGCTCCATGTTTAGCCGATTCACCACAATTCCCATAAATATCCTCGCACTCACACTGAAAATTTTTCTTCTTGCTTACTGAGTCCATAGTAGCGCTTTCTGTGATGAGGACAGATATTTCTCATTCGCATTTCTATTTCAATGCCAAGTATTAAAAAATTGCAACCTATGGTTCTAGCCAATAGGTGAGGCAACCTTTTAAGATAAGTGTCAGGTATGCGTCATACGGTATTTCGCCTACTGCCTTCGTCGGCTTTAGAAACTCATAAGGAAGCAGGCATAAAGGCTTCCTCATAGGCGCATTTCCCGATGTGGTGAAGCCACCACTGAAGGAACTGAGCAGTTCCATTAAGCGAATGTATCGTGAGCTGAATTGCGTGAATAACCACTGGGTCGCCAGCACACTGATAGCGGCATTTGTTACTCAGGTCGGCATTTGAAGGCAAGCCGAATTAGCCCTCAGACGATGGGAGGATACCGCGGAGGAATCTTTGTGAGTCCTCTCCTACAAAGCTGCCACGCCCGTCGCACAAATTGTGCGCTGCGGTCCTCCAGCGCTAATTCGCTAAGGGCTCGCAATCGGTCCCCTTATCGCAACACTTTCCGCCCACTTGATTAATGTAGAGATCAGCGCCCTTCTCTGGCGGTTCTCTCACATGTCCTGTCTTCTTTGATCGCATTGTCTCGTCGTCGTAGTATGTACATCCGACCCTGCTGGAGGTCAAGGTCTTAATTCTAGCGTTTCTTCTGGCTTCTCTTGCTTTTTTTCCAACTTGATTATCTCATTCGCAGCTCATCCATCACTTATTAGCGTGCGCCTCTTATACACCAGTTTCAACCCGGAGTTTGCCTTCAAGGGCAGCACTCGCGATAGAAACTGATTTTCGTGAAAGAGAAGGATGGGTTGTGGCGAGGGGAAAGAGTTTGAAATGGACGACGTTGTGCCCATCCCTTGTGTACAGAAAGGCGTCCGTCAACAAAGGTTATAGGTTGCAACACAGTGTCAAACAGATTGCCAGTCATGCCTACTCAAAGCCGTGCTGCTGCGTGGATTTTAATCGCCACGTAGCTTTCAATCCGTATAGGGCCTGAAATTAATATACTACTTGTAGCTTGCGCTCGGACCAGTCTATCTAGATCTCTCTCGCTATTGCAAAAGTTACATGTTTGTACGAAACAACCCCAGATTTAAGTTAGTTACCACACGAACCTTCGTTCCTGCGTAGTTTTACGGTCTTTGCTCTGCTTCCTGCTTTCTTGCGGTGTTGATGTTTGCAGGAGGCCATTTCACACTCGATATCAATCACCGGGACGGACTGTGTATGCAACAAGTAAGGAATTTGATTATAGTGCAGAGCGTCAGCCCCATAGTAATGATTTGACGGTAGATAGAAGTATCAATATCTAACTCACTTCAGGTTTGTTGATGATCGGTTTTTCTCCTCCCTTTCACATTCACCCTTACACTCTCCACGCCCTCAGTTGACACTGCAGCACCATCCTACTTTATCGGTCAATTGTCTAGTTGATTTACGAAAATTCATCCGCGCCGCCTTGCCGTCATAAGAACTTGATTTTGAGATATAATAATGAGGATGGGGATAGGACGTATTCGAGGTGGACCAGAAAGCGATAAAGACTGATAGGAGCTCATAAGAAGCGTTGAAACGCAAATGCCGCTGAGCTTCTTATCCAGATGCGCGATAAGGAAACATTTCATTTCTTCATGAGTCTGCGTGATGCACTCGATGCTATCTCCCGAGATCTTGAACGTCGGCATTTGTGGAACCTAGCGATAAACATGAATATTTTCTGTATTATCACCGGCCATATGAAATTATTCGACCACTGACCATCCTACATCAGAGCATGGTGGATATTTACGTCGAAGGCCGATAACAAACAACCCAAACAATTGTATTAGTATCCAAAACTAGTTAGTCGATAGACAGTGTCAGTTTCAGATGGATAGGTGTTCATTTGCATTAACGAACTATGGGAAATTACTGCGTTATCATCAGCTTTCGTTAATATCCTCAGTCAAATCCATTGAAAGCAGTAAGTGCTCAATACAATAGCCCGGCTCTCCTCCGTTTTACTGAACCCTACGTGGACATGCTCGCGGTAGCAAGCGGACCCAATACTGGTAGAATAACCGCAAGTGTGCTCAGTAGGGGTTCATGAAGCCGTAAGGGTGTATCACATTTTCGTAATCACATATCACAGCATCGCCTGATAGCCTCAGCTTTGCGAGCTACCCAATTCTGCTAGCGGCTTGTTTATTACATTCGCTTCCTTATCATTCACTTCATTTTGTGGACGGACATACATACTACATACATATAAACCAAACACCAAGTAGCGGTTTATATCCTTCTATTATAAAGCGCTAACTTTGTGTGTCGGTTTGTGTATCTGTATGTGTGTGTGTGTGTGTGTATGTATGTATGTGTGTCCGTCCGCAAAATGAAGTGAGTGAGAAGGAAGCTCATGGGATAAACAAACCGCTAACAAATCGGGTAGCTTACAGGATTTGAGATATCAATGTTTTGTAGGATAGTTGTGATAACACTCTTAGGGCTATATAAACACCTGCTTAGCACACTTCCGTTCATTCCACATGGTGCTGCAGTGGCAGCTGGAGGGCAGTGGAGAGAGGAAGGGAGGATGAGGAAGGGAAGCGAAAAATCTACCGTCATATCATGATTGTGTCCCTTCTACTGTATGAAACACCATTGTGTTGCATACGCGTCACTTCCAGGGTGTTGGTGTCACAGGAGGAAGGGACCATAGCGGAGGATAGAAAGCTTGCGCAGGAAAGGAAGGTCCCGGCGGTTGACGGGGGACTAATCTGGTAAAATATAAAATAGAGGAACAGATAAATAACTCAAAAACACTAAGTCGGATTGTATGCTATACGAAGTTATTACGGAAACTTAGGCAAGCCATAGAAAACACTAAATTTCCCTTAGAAGGCCGGCCGTAGTACGACGGAGAGACAGTGTTGCGGAGAGGGAGACTGCGAGGTAGTACGTCGTACGTGAGAGGACGCAGAAGACTACGTGTGCCGTGGTTGATAACGCTGGCAGCACGGCAGCACGGCAGCACACAATGCAAGGTCTTAGCGCCAGTGCCTCGAACTTTTGAGTCGCGACAGTGTCCTCCCTACTGCCCTTGGAGACCCCTCTCCTTCACTCTAGAAGGGACTGGCTCTTGGGACCTAATCCTGACTCGTGGCTTTGAGAAAGCGATTGCGAGGCGATTTTGCTCGATTGGACCAGTTGTTGCTTTTTTAACTTTGAACGCACAATCTGATACATTCTACTTGCACATGGGGATGCCGGATCAGCGAGTCGCCGAGTTTCGCGGTGACCGGCAGGATGTGTTCTGGTCTTGTACTCGTTAGTTCATATAATTCATTGAAGGAAGCCCCAATACATACGAAGGCATTCCGCCGCGCGCGTGTGGGATGTAAAGTTGAGATCGAAGCGGCGTTCTAGCTTATGTTGACGACGCAGTGCTACTAGATGAGTATTACAACAGTTGTGTCACGAAATTTTCACCGCAGCTGATTCTGTGAAATCTGCCCTAGAATGACCCTTTCAGTCTTTAATTTTCGTTCATATGACGATTCTCATCAGTAACTGTAAAAAAAACCCTGACTGTCAACGAACTGTACACCTGAGTAGCCTCCAAATGAGAAAAATAACCTTGTTCAACTCACCGCAGATCTGGTTGCTCCTAACGGGCAGTTTATAGATCACATAGCCGAAAATGAGAGCCAGGCAAAGCTCATAATAATGCATGACTGCATATTGCTATTTGTTCACTCTCGCTTACATAGGGACTTGAATGCATTCAGACACTTCCAAACTCCACCCCTATCTATGCGGTAGGCTTCATAACGGCACGCAATGAGCAATTATCGATGCGATTCCTACATTCATTTTTTGTTGCACTGCAGTCCAATGGCTTACTTTGTACTATATAGTGTGTTTGAAAAAATTGGGCAGAATTTTGGCGAGTTGCGATCACTTACTTCGGGTTCCATCCAACCCTAACGATAAGAGCAGAGAGAAAGGACAAAGATTCAAATAGCCAGATAGCTAAACACATAAGGAAAATGGGATGGATGGAATATGCGAGGAATAATTCTGTTTGAATCACGCCCAAGCCTTACAATACTTCAAGAGCACGCGAATTCGAGATCCGGAACAATTGCGCACTCGATGATCCATGCCGAGACTTCCATTCGATGGAAATTCTGTGATTACCACGGGTCAGAACTGATTTCCCTGACAATGTGTAGGTATCCTACGATGTTCGCCATCTTCTGTAGGTGAAAGCTCTAAGGAAATAGACTGCCTGGAATCTGAGGGAAAGCCCAAACTGCAACTTTGAACTTCACAAGTCGTCCTAATACATACCAGATAGCCGGAATCCTGTATATCACTGTGGCTTACGCTTGATCGTCGTCACAGAAATCGGCGCAGAAAACATGTGCACTATCAATAAAGGCCGGGAACTCGCTGTTTACAAAAAAGGTATTCGAATGACGTTGTAGCAATGTTCGCGGGAAAATGTTCTTCAACGAGAACGTTAGCACTTGTTCAGTGGTTATCAAGCTCTTTCGGTTCTACATACGGCTTATGAAGGGGCGCATTTGGATAGTCATCACTGCCTTGTGAAAAAACCAAATCTGAAAGCCTTCGGTGCATTGCAGCGCAATGGAATTTTTTCCGCTCCGTACTACGAAACCTGCAAATTTTGAGATTCAAATGTGACGAGTTATCAAAACGAAAATCTTGTTTTTTCCGGAATTAACTAAAGCTTTGGGGTTGAGAGTTTCAAGGAGATCATGTGTATTTGAAAGTTTATATATTTCCATCGCTTCTCCTTCTTCTTGTCGTCCGAAATTTTAAAAAAAATACAATCTTAAGAAACGATTTTGTTGTGACACTGTTGATTGGGGAGTAGCCAGGAGGTATGGGGCGTGGACCACAGGACACATTTACAGTAGCTACGAAAAGTTGGCAATGAGAAAAACGTGGTGAATGGGAACATGCGCGAAACTAGTTGAATGTTTTATTCATTTAAGAAGTCTTATCCTTCTAGTATCTTCCAGGGACAAGGACCTTACAAGACTTACAGGTTTGAACGATACTGCTTCTTCATTTTGAATGCTTGGTTACTTTAACCTTACATTGAATGTTGGTCCTTTATCAGGACATCCCTGTCGGGATAGCGACATTTTAATGGGGTTTTCGTCCCCCACTTCTTCGGGGAAGCATGCCTTACGGCCCCAGGAGTCGTTTTCTGTAACGTGTTTCATTACTTGAGAATAGACGTGCTGTTTTGTTTGTTTACTCATTTGATGGTATCATGTCAGTATCATTGAAAGTAAGTGAGTAAGATATTAGAATTTAGTGCTGCATCCATTGATTTCACATTTGCAAGTTTTCATCCTGGTTGCATTGATTGAACGTTTGGCATTGTTTGCTGCAAATCCAGGTGGGTGTGACATCCCTGCAGATGTGAGATTATTGCGTTTGCTTTTCGTTGAATACTATTAATCGTTATTTCTCCAGATTCAACTGCTCGCTATTTTCTGATGACCGGCTTTTTGCAAACGATCTTACTGAATTCTCTATTGAGAACATCGCGTAACTATGTAAGCCCGATGCCTCCTCTTTTGTCTACGAGTTCATTTCGAAGGTATGAATTTTTTCTTTTTGTCTTTTACTTTCACTTTGCGAGCATTTCTTGTTTTCATTTTATTTCATTGCTTGGTCGTATGTTACAAGCAGCTTGGTAGCTCTTCAAATTCACTAAATTTAGGTTACGTCTGTGTTCGAGGATGAGAATGGGGAACCTCGAGAAATGATTATGCAATGTCACAGATTGCGGGTACTATGCTAGAAATAAAGAATTGGTCATCACACTGCTGCCATATTCTTGCTGGTCAGAATGGTGTCACCGCGCCAGCTAAAATATTCAACAAGGTACAGATCATTGACGATACTAGTTTTTTTTTGAAAGATGGGGTTTCTATTGAGAAGTCAGTTGTTCATAGGCTGATACTTGTGCAAATTCATGTGCAGACAGTATAAATTTACGATTCAGGAAACGCGTGGGATAGCTGCTGATCCAGCTGAAAGATGTGTAACATCCGCATGTTAACTGCTGAACCTCATCGATGAAGCCGCTTTTGAAGACTGCCGAAAACTATCTATTGCAAAAGTTAAGATTGGAGCTGTTTCTACTGTACTGCTGCGTTATGAGCCGTTCTGAATACTATTTTGCTTGTGTTGCTGCCCTTTTTCTTTCTGATCGTTCATTGTGAAACGTTTGTAATCCAATTTCATTACATTGTCTAACATATCACATTGTCTAACATTAATATTAACCGATTTCTTCATTGCCTTAGCTGTGTCATGTTGGTGTGAGCTCATACAGCTTGTTTGCAGTTGCATCCGGAGTATTTTCAAAATTTCGTATCTGAAATAAAGATAACATATTTAATTGGAAGAAAAGCACAATCAAGGTGAGAGTATTTAAAAGCCTGGAGAAAGGATATGATAATCAAAGAAACGAACCGCGAAAACTGTTATTCACAACCTCTTCCGCGGGTGATTGGAAATGTCGGTCAGCCATCTTTTCTAATGCCGCTTCTACACCATCACCTACACATCAGTTTCCACTCCAACGATCCGATGTGAACTGAGTCATCATTGAGCACCTCGCACACTGTGTCTGCCTGAAAACAAAACTTCCATCACACGAAAATGCTGAAATGATAACCACTGATATCCTAACGGACCCTATAACATACACATACCACAGTATAATATAGCGCCTACACAACAGTGCTATTAGCATCTGTCACAAATTGGCCTAAAACGTTTTCATTTCAACCACTCGGTATACATGAAATAGCATTAATGTTGACTCACATGGGAAAAGTTGAAACATCGCAAGATCTCGCGTCGTCACAGTAACGGCTCAGACATGATCGTCACTCTGGAAGTAAAACGCGTTGACGACCAAAAAAAAAAGGAAATAAAACCAACTATAACGCATAGAAACAAGCAATATGCTATCGACAAATTGCTTCACAAGGTAAAAAGGAATAACAACCGCGACGGATTAGACAAAGTTAAACACTGTAAACACAGTTACACACTATAAAACAAAATTGTTTCATTTTCCACTTTTATAGTGCATTACGCCAAAACAACAGAGAGAAGAGGGAACACTGGACAATAAATGAAAGAATTGATTGTAATATCAGCTGACGAACGTGAGAACCCTGCCGCAGTGATTGCTGGCAAAATGCCACAGTCTGCGGCATGGTAATATCAACCTCGGAAAACTCGTCCGGTTGCACCTCCCCTTGAAGGCTAGGCGAGATGTTACTGGAAGAGTGGAGGTTCCTGTTTAGGCTTCATCGCGGGTTTTTTTCGCTGTTTCTTCCATTTCCATTCAACAATGCACACTCACATCCGTTATCGATCGCTCTTACCCCGCAAATCCGTGCCTGAGTTGTGCCTTTAAGGCACCTTTGAACGACTGAGCGGCTTCATGTTTGTTTCCTTTCACAAGGATTCCATAGGGTATCGTGAAGTTCTTTGAAGCGAGTTTTACCATTTTTTCAACAGCATCCCCTCGATCCTTGATTTTCACGCACGATAACGCGGCTGTCCATGCCGGTCCTTCCGCGCCAGATGGAATTGCAGGAAAAAATGTGGCAGTTATCTGGTGGCCACCATGTTATCTGAATTAGATTCCAATAGAGAATCATTGGGCCTTAATTGTTATAAAGTTCCACAGCAAAGTAAAGCAAAATGGAACAGCCGAAAAGCTGAAAAGGTCGATCATCGGCGCCCAGACGAATTTCGATCCTACTGTAATAGCTAATTTGGCTACCAGCATTTCAAAACGTATTATTGTGTTCCTTATGATTATTGGGGGGTCATCCCATTATTGAAAATTCGTGACGTTTTTTCGTTATAGTAAAATCTCTCGACAAGTGATGTGTAGTCATATTTGCGAAACGGTGAAAATACGTTCTAAGGAAGATATTTTAATAATTCTGAATCGAGATTTCTCCAGAAATCAAGTATCAAGGTTTTTCGTTATGGGGAAAACTATTGGTAATAGCGGCATTTTCCAAAAATGCACAGCAACTTTGGAATAGCAAAAAATTAGGGTGGACCTATATTTATGAAACGCAGTGTATATGATGACATGCGATATGGACTGCATTATAGTGAACACATTTCGTAACTTCTATACCTAAAGAACATCTTCATTCACCTATAGCCTTTCCTTTGTTGCTGTCGTTTCTTGCGACAGCGTATCTAACACAGTTGTTGCGAATCGGTGGGACCAGGAGACCGGACTTACGGGACTTGAAGGATTTACCCAGGTTGCCACGTTGCTGCGAAAGTACAAACGACCAAAGCCTAGCAGTCCCGCGCCGACTACTAAGTAACCCTGAACTACTTCAACCAAACTATCTTGAAACAACCACGATGTGAACGACTATTGAATGTATACCACTTGGGACTAAGCCCTATTGCTACACTACGCGAACACAAATAGTGATAAGTTTTATGTCGTAACTAAAGTTATCTTAATGAACTAATACAAACAAATAAAATGTTAGTAATTCATAATAAAACTGACTCACGTCGGGTCGCCTTCCTCGACCCGCCGATTGACCACAGAATAGATTTGAATTAGGAATAACATCATTAGATTAAGTTCTAAGGGCTAACGCCCTGCGAGTCTGCCGAACGACGATGATGGGGGAAGAACCGTGACGACGAACAGGGAACACCGGGCCAGGCCGTGATGGTGCTGTTGCGAACAGCCCGTGCGTTGCCGCACGATCACGGAAGATCAGGCTGGGTCATGTCGGCAGTACTTCGCAGGCGCCGGCGCGCCCAGGGTTCTGTTGGAGCGATCGACGTGTTACGCGACACTCCCGCCGCAAAAGAACCCCTTGTGGGCATCAGTCTCAGGCCCCCGCCTGGCGACCTAGCGCTCGGCAGCTGTCGAGAACCCGTTAAGCCAAAAGAATATATTTTTTGATATAGTAATGTGGTCTCACGGCTAAGGTCTTAGTTGGTGACTCGAACTTCCTAACCCTACTTGTTAGTAACTCAATAAATGATAATCTAATTCTCAAATGTTAACTGAACTACTAAAACATCAATAAAACATCAATGGATAAAATGGGTTAGTGCGAAACATCAATAACGATAACGAAATAACTACTGAGGTTAGTAACAACAATAAAACTGAATTGAACTAGTGAACTACTAACGGCATAAATCACTCGACGTAAAGCACCAACGGAAACGGACGACGAAACCAAACGCACGAACCTGAACTAAACGAAATTAAAAACGAAATGAAGAAAAACAAAAAGAAACTCAGGGGTTTGAATCCTGAGGAGTCGTAATTGATCGTCGTAAAGCACCGTCATCATTACCCGATGGAGACTCGTACGCGAGACCTGAATTAGTAAACATTAAACACAAGGAACAAAACTAAAAGAAGAAAATAAACTCAGGAGTTGAGAGTCCCGAGATGAACTAGTGGCCATAAAGAATCGACATAGAGAGCACGGCATAAGGCATCGTCACCACCACGTCGTAGAGTGATCCTGAACAATCAACATTAATCTCTTCTAAATCGATGTCAC
>MU889298.1:0-16218 GCA_036418205.1 Ostertagia ostertagi
AATTAATTTTTTCTAAACGGCCCTCTGAATACCAAAAAAGGAATTCCTGGTTCGATTCCTCGTGGTGACAAACTTTTGCATTTCGTGTTGACGTGGTTACTGACGGTCCTAATTATGAATATGGCATTCATTGTTCATGCTAACTCCATTTTGCGCGAATTTTGAAACGTCAACTCGAAATGCAAAAATTTGTCACCACGAGGAATCGAACTAGGGACCCCTTTTCTGGTATTCAGAGGGCCGTTCAGGAAAAATTAACCATGGTTCTGTGGTTCCCGCATGTGCCCCTATATCATGCAAAAGACCGTTTTCAAAAAGCTTGGCACGCCCTGAAAGACCTTCCTGGTTAGATGGGAAACGCTGATGGAATAGCTAACCTCCATTCAGAATGGTTTCCCTTACTTGAACTGATTAGATATGTAAATAAGCAATGGTTAGCAGCTCCTTGACCAGCGGATTAACAGTCCCTCATCGATCAATTCGTATTTTTGTCATTGCATGTGGATCGGTTATCCTCTTTCCGAATAGAGGCCGAATTAGTTCTTTCTGCATACATACTATATTATTAGCTGGCCATAGAAAAACTAAGGCACTCACATAGGCGTGCTAAAAAAAGAGGGAATTATATAGGATAGAATAGCGTTCGCCTTCCCTTTTGGGATACGCCACGAACTTGACTTTTATTCGGAGCCGAACTAGCTTTTGAATATTACATGAACTATTCAATGACTTACGGAGCCAGCCAATATACAAATCTGTATTCCTATTTTCCCAGCCAGACTCTTCTTCTTCTCCCTAGCGTTAGTCCCGCGCAGTCGCAGGGTCCGCTGTCTTTGTCAGCCGTCGCCACTTTGCTCTGTCCAGGGCATCTTCTGCTGTGGCCGGACTTCACTTAGGTCCTTCTTGATCACGTCTCTCCACCTCTTCTTTGGGGCTCCTCGCGGTCGCTTGCCTTGCGCTTCGAAGTCCATTGCTGTTCTTATCGGATGATCCTGTGGCCTCCTTAGCACGTGCCCATACCATCATCGTTGCTTCCCTCACCTTCAGCTGGACAGGGGCAGTCTGCATGACCGCTCTGACATCCTCGTTTCTGACCCTGTCCAGTCGCGTCCAGCCGCAGGCCCATCTCAGCATCCTCATTTCGGCGAGTGAAGCTGCCTTTCGTGATTCTTGTTCAGGGGCCAGCACTCGCTGCCGTAGAGCATCGCAGGCCTTACCACTGTCCGGTACACCTTCCCTTTGAGCGTTCTGGAGCACCTTCGGTCAGAGGATTCCAGTGGATTCCCTCCATTTCATCCAGGCCGCGAGCGCCGAAGTTTGGCGCGCTCAACACGCGAGTGGTGGATCAAATCCTGGGTCGTGAGTCGCCCGGGCCAACCAAGCCTTCCATCCCTCCGGGGTCGGTTAATTGGTACCAGACTTGTCTGGGAGGATAAAAACACTGACTTGTACATCGGCTGGCCCCCGCAAGTCATTGTATAGGCCACATCGCATTCAAACGCCACTACGAATGTACAAATGGAAGTAGAATGCGTGCCGCATCCCAAAAAGGGATTGATCAACGGCAAATGCTTTATCCTTTTTATTTATTTATCCACCGTTTTGAACTTCGTATAGCATACACTTCCTGCATCCACACTTCCGTCGGCCAGCTAGAGCGCCTCCAAAAGGTATTGGGGAGTCCTCTACCTTTTTTTTTTTTTTTTTTTGCCTTTCCCACTCCCGTCCACAATCGGCTCTGTACCCTCTTCAGAGCTCAGGATCTTAGTCTTTTTGACATTCAGCCGGAGCCCGCCTTCTGCCAAGACCTTCTGCATTTCTGCACCTTTGGCCTGCCTTTTTTCCAGACAGACCAGCACCAACTAACTGCCGCCGAATGGAAGAAAACTGCTACAGAATTCTCGAGCTCCGGAGGCGAGCAAAATCGAGGCTTTGTTCGAGGAAGGAGCAAAACAAATCATGATTCTTTTCGGAATGACTTCCTCAACACAACGTTTTTTCTTCAATGATTTCAACGAGAAATTTTCAACTCAACAACGACCCTCGGGTTTCGCTGCAAATCACCTGCCGCTAACAAATATGTATGTGCAGCATGAAGAACTTTGCGGCTGAACACGCTGCAGCATGGAGGTACGTCGGACGTCCTTTTCAAACCATTCACTAGCGAGAGCGCGGGCGGGAGGCGCACTTGTTATCGGTGAACGATAACAAAGAGTGCCGACCCGGAACGGTAGAACAATTAGGACAGCTCATAAGTTCGTCTTCAAGTATTGATTGGCATCGGAAAAAGCATCGATCGATCGGCAAATGAGCTAATCGCGAGTTCTGTAGAGCTACTGTGGAAGGCTGGCATGGAAATTCGTGTAGAAAATGCCACAGGATTCCCTCTTTTAACCCACGAATGCTTGGCTATGTTGACTTTCAATGAACACATTTAAATCGTTGTTACAGAAGTGGTAGAGTAGCTGGAGGAAATTGAGGTAGGATCTTACAAAGGCACGACAGACACCATCCTTCAATCAGAGATCCGAATAGAGTAACGCATCGCTTCCGAATTGTAGCTACCGTAACCCTACAGTATCTTATCCTCCCGCAGGCAATTCTTCCTCGACGACCTCATCCAATGAGTGCGTGATCGTTCCCTCATTCCGTTCAGCTGTGAGGAGGTTACAAAAACGAATCGATTGCGTAACCTGCTGATGGTAAGTGTCGTTATGTCGCCCATTAAGATGACCCAAGCAGACTAATCTCAGTCTATAGGGGTACCCCGTAAACAGCAGAGAACCCCGAGACATCAGGGCTCGTGCGATGCGCAGACGACCTCTTCAGTCCGCTTCCCGTCCTCTTAACCCTCTCACGCCTCTACATCTCTTATCTACGGCCGAACAGCTCCTCAGCTTGCGCGTCTCAGTTACCGTAGCGCAATCAGCCTTACGTAACGGCCGCTGGAATGCTGCCAGTCTTTCCACAGACTTCCTGCGATCCTCAGCCATTCGCCTACTACCCCTACGGTTACACGTGAGTTTTCGCTACCCATTCAAGATAAAATACTCTTCCTTTAACATGAATTCTTTTCAGGGTTCCATTTCCATCGAATTACGGTACCCCAGCTTCTGCGGCCGTTGCTGTTACTCAGCCATGTCCTGCTCCAATTTATTATCAAGACACCGGTTATGCCAAGTCATCGGCTTCATCATGTAGCAAGTCAGAGTCTGATTTGTCTTCAGATGAAGCTTACAAAAGGTTCGCGCAGAGTTCTGTTCCTAACATTATTGATTTTTTTCATGTACACATATCTTACTATTTTTATTTTCTTATATGCCACATTATTTCCTGCATGCCTTACTCCAATATACACATGTTGGTAGAGTGTGGTTGAATTACTGAAATACCACTACAGCTGACAACGTGAAGTAATGTGTTTCAGTTTAAATCTGTTCTTATTGGAGTCGGAAATTATTTTATATGGCTCAGTGTTCATTTTCATTTAATTGATTATGCGCTCGGGTTAAATAGACGCGTTATTGACTTCGTTCCAATAGAGAGAGGCACGGGCCACAGGCAATTTTGTCTCATGTATTTATTTTATTTAGTAGTAATAATATCACAGATCATAGCTCATCGCTATCGTATCATAATAATGTCGTAGGGCTTTTCCAACTGAAGCGTTTGAGGTAGGGAATCCATGATGAGGTGGTTCCGATGCTAAGTTTTCGCGAGGTAGGCCGGTACTTTTTCAACCATGAAAATTCGAACAGCCAATATGCTTGCTCCTTTCTCCAGACCGGAAAATGGTGGTGGGTTATCGTATTCTTAGGGAGGCGGTCTACGTGATTTTTAGAGGGTCTAGGTGTGGAAACTGGCACAACGCAATGGCCTGTTTTATCCATACTGATATTTTTAGTAAGAACTGAAAAATTTTTGTGGACTCAAAATGGTTCTAGCCCGAGAGTCTCGACCACTCTGTACGAAGGCGTTTAATGTATAATTAGCATATGATAGTAAGCATACTTGCTACATTTAGTACCTCCTTAGTTTCATTATTTACTATTAAATAGTTATGGTCACGTTTTTTACTTCGTGATGTCACGATTACTGCTCAGAATATTTATTTCTCTACTCAAAAGTCACTTTTATTTTGAAAAAGGGTCATGGTTCTAATTTTACCAAGAAAACTGGCTATCCACCATACTGCTTCCACGAAGAATATAGAAGGATGAAGACATGGCGCACCCAAGAGCTATCAAGAGCTACATTGGGCATTTTTTCTGCTTCGTTGCATATGCTGCAATTTGATTCTACCGTTTCAGAAGACGCGAAAAACGTGATCGTAACAATGAGGCCGCCCGAACATCACGTCTTCGACGAAAAGCTCGTGAAGGTCATGTGCAGAAGGAAGCTGAGGTGCTGCAGCAGGAGAACGAAGTGTTGAAGGTCGAAGTCGGCGAACTTGAAGAAGGTAAGGCTCGCAAACGACCTTCTAGAAAGATCTCATATTTATTTGGCTGTATTTCAGGTCCTGTACAGTCTCCAAGACGAGGTCAGAAATCGACTCAACGTCGTTGACGTCGAAAAAACGTGGTTATAGTTATGTGTTGTATTATTATTTATTTCAGAACATTGTATTACACCTTCCATGACCAGAACTTGTCAAGCTAACACGTTGACAAACAATTAACTGCCTATATTTTTTTCTATTGCGGTTTCTATTTACGTTGTAGTCTTCGGATATCATTTCACTGTGTAGTTCGGTTGTGTTTGCTTGTGTATGTACAGATTTCCTCGCATCGTTAAAATTTGTATGAAAAAATAAAAAGATGAATAAAGAGATGAGAATTAATAAAAATAAGATTTTAAAAAAAATGCTGCCTCTATTGATTGCTCCAAATCGATCTTATCGACATGAGCATCAAAAATGTTGCTTTGCTTGTGTTTAGAGTGATTACAGTGTCTGACTTGGGCGACACCCTCGACTCAAACTCTAAAAAGTTTTTTATTAGGTAATAAAAAGTGAAAGTACATGGTATAGTAGTATAAAAGTACCTCCAAAATCTTTAACTGAGCTAGAGCGTTAGCAGAACATCTTCACACAATACCACATGATTTGCACAGCGCAATCTCAGCTAACAGAAGTAACTAATGGGGCACCGACAACTGTTATATATTCTCTATCTTCTTTGGGATTGCAAGTTTTACGAAAGGGCCAAAACGGCCTACTTATTTAATTCTATTATACTTAATCACGCTTCGATGCCAATTCCACTTGACTGTTCCGATTTCCGATCCCCGATCCCTATCGAATGTCACCAAGTAAGCGACAAGCCAAAACTATTGCTGCATTATTGGTCCATGATTTCAAAGCTGATTATGCGGTCAAATTTCCGCGATATTCAACGCAGTGCCTCCACGTGAAAATCTTTGTCATGCAGGCATATGTTTTGGTAATTCACTGGTACTAGCACTAGTACTTTTACTAGCACTGGCAGCACCTGCCTTATTTACAGGCGAGTCGAATCATTTTTCTGGCCGGGGAGACAATGAAGAAATTCGTAGGCTTCCAGGCGCTTGAGCTTTGATATAACTGGCGTCTCAACAATAGTAATGAAATTCAACGTTTCATTCAAAGGGGCAGGAGTATAATGTATTCAAAAGTGGCACCATTTACCTCGCACACCTCTTGGAGGTCTAATCGACGGTTGGATTTTACCCAGGCCAACCAAACCCTCATCTCCCGAGGAGAAATTGGTGAAGTGCCTAGAGGGATGAATAGAAAAACTGAGTATATCGGCTGGCCCTAGCAAGTTCTTCTTCACGCTGGATCGCAATCAAGCGCCAAAAGAAATGAGAATGGAAAAAATGATGCTTAGCGCATCTGAGCTTATAGAATGGTCAATGACGAATGATTATATCAAAAAAAACAGGAAGAACCCCGACTGCCTTGCAATTTCGACGCGCTAAACAAAATTCTTGAAGGTGATGGTGAAATCGAAACTTTCCCTCCCACAGAAAGACTTCAACTCCTCAAACCAGTACATTGGTTCCACAGTGGGTAAGCTCCCGATAGACAATAACGTAGATCAATTTTTACACGAAATATCTCTAGAAATTTGGTTGTGAGGGGATATCTAGTGCTCCCAAAAGAGGATCTATGTATGCTCTGAAATTATCTGGGCCATCAACTTCCAATGAGATAACGAATGGGAACTTGGAAAAATCGGTATGGTCAAGAAAATTAATCACAAATACATATGGAGACCGAAGGTGCTACGTGAACTTTCCAAGCTAGTTGTAAGCGGTCAAAGTTGGTAGATAATGCAGCATTAGATATGAGGCGAGCCAATTTATCTGCATCAGCATATTCAATTTTCTTTGAAACTTTACTTTTAAAGTGGTATACCTACGACATTCATTTTCGATACAGGGCTACCTGACGCTAGTTTTGCGTCAGGTAACCCTTATCAAAAATCCTGGCGCTAGTTTGGCACCACAAGCTAGCTTTTTCGCTGCATTTCTGGCTGAATTGAGCGCTCATTTTGCTTGGAAGGTCCCTAGCAATTTGGTCTTCATATCTTCTGAGCGCATTCTTGCCATATCAATTACCCAGATCTTTCATCCAAAGGTTCTATGCTATGGTTTCCTGGTATGTATGTTTCCGGTTTCTGATTATAGTTTTTTTGCTGTCTTTCCTTTTTTTGATATATTTTTCTGATAGTTTTTTTCTAGTATTAGCTTTTGATATATTTTCTTGTGATATTATACTTCTAGCTATGGTATAGTTCTATGGTAGAAGGCTTCCCTGGTTAGCCATTACTTTGCTATTCCCATCTAACTGATATCCATCGCGAACGAATACAAGCTTGCACCCTTTATGCAAGCCAGTAAAATCAATTACTGACCACTTTAGCCAAACTTTTGCTCCCTATTTTGAAGGAATAACCTTTTCCGCGTTCATACAATGTCACTCCGCGATCGCTCGGAATTGGTTGCTGGCCACTCCATCACACCTTACCGGTTGTTCTCGGTTATTTGCTCATGCGGTTCATTTCGGACTTGAGTATGCGTCCATCGACACGCGGATGGGAACGTGTCGTTCTCATAGCTTGGAGTGACAGATGTTTTGTGTGGTAGAGGGCAGGCGACTGCATGGTTGGGGCCCTACCGGCCTTGTCTCGACGTTCTCCCCGTTTCGCGCACTCTTCTCTTTGTTTCGCCGTCCGGTAGCGTGCTCTCTCGGCGCGCCATGTCCTCGTCTGACCCCGTGCGCGCAAGACGCCATTGGTGGCTTGTCTCACTTGGCATTCGCAATTGTCACGTACGGCTTGCGTATACTGTAGTATTCCATTTCGCTACTAATGCTGCCAGCTTTTTCGCTCCGGACAGCTTCGGTCCACACCCTTCGCTTATACGCCTTTATGGATACAAGTAGGATTTTCTTCGGGTTCAAGTTCGTTTTTTCTCTGCTCCCTTGTTGTGGGGTTTGCTCGTCGTTAGTCTATTAGTGTCTCTTTGCTCAAGGTTACATAGCTTACCTTCTGGGATCCGTTGGCCCTCAATAGGCCTCAGATCCCTTCCTGGTGGCCTTCCAGAGGCAATATGGCCATCAGTTAACCCATAACTCTTCTCTTTCCAGCCCATCGCTGACCACCTATGGCACTCCAGTATCATCGATGCCTCCGTCGTACTATCAGGACACCTCGTACAACAAATCCGAGTCAGACTCAACGCCAGAGGAAAAGAAAAAAGACCCAATGTCCGTGAGCACAGACGCGACAAACGACCACCGTTCGTCCTCAACTCGCCGGGAAGTTCAAGGCTTTTTTATCTTGCATATTGTTTCAGATTTGTTTTTGTTTAGCACTGCTTTTTATCCTCACAGATAAGACTTTCAGTGGCCGTATACGGTATCGCCATGGTATGTTTAGTGAGTTAGAGAGGTGAAAGCGGCTGAAAATCGATTTCTAGGGAAAGCTTTCGAATTCTTACTATAGCAGATAAAATATAATAGTTAGAAAAAGGAAATAAGGGAAATAACGGTCCAAAATATTGATTTTTATTCGTATTACGGTAGAACTCTTTTGCAGTGCGAGACAGTGTATGAGCAGAGCGAGTCAGGATCCCACCATATGCCATGACCTCATCGTTATCTTTCCAGGTATCTCGCCAAACGTCATAAGAATAACCTAGCCGCACAAAAATCACGGAAAATCAGGTCAGGTTTTTATTATCTTATATGGTATGAACTTACAGTATCCTCCACAGAAATTACGGTACCACCGGCTTGAAGTTTCTATCATAAACCCACTTGAAAAGCCGTAGAATGTTCCGCAATTTGAAGACCTCAAAATTTGAAAGCCCTACCCAAACTAGAAATTTGGGTATCTAAGTGAGTATAAAGTGCATTTTCAGGCGACAACGAGAGGAATCGTTAACGAAAACTGCTGAGATGCTTCGTGCAGAAAACGACAGTCTGAAAAGTGAAATCGTCCAGTTGCGAGAAGTAAGTATTTTTGAAAAACATAAAAAATAAGCTGTCACGGCCACCTTCAGCCTGAATCTCAAGGCACCGGAAAAGTATTAGATAATACTTAATCCAAAAGAGGGTACTAGATGAAAAAGAAAGATAAAATATGAAATAAAGGCGATAGATAAGCAATAGTAGGCCAGATGTTAGCAGAAAGGTACAGTAACTTCTCGTGAGACCGTCAAGATCTTTTCGAGAAAAGTGTTCGTCATAACGGATTTGAGAAACGCTTGTCAAAACAAGGTGGGCGCTATTGCAAGATATGGGGGCATTGTGGTGGCGATGCAATCAAAACCGCATGAAATCTTTCTTGCTCGAGAAGGTGAGGCGCGTTAACGATCTTCTAAAAAAGAATTCCACATTTACTCGACACTCTTTCCTTTTAGTTGAAAACGGGTCTAATCCTTAGACGGGAGAGAAGAGACTTCAGGGTGCGTGAGCCATTTTCGCTTTGTCCGGAGTTGCTGAACTCTTCTGGGCTCGGTCCTAGAGGATGCTAGAGGAAACCCCCGTATATTGCGATAGAGCTGCAGACTGCACCAATTAGCCTGCATATCAACTGAAATGTTATTTTAGTGTTGATCTGGTGTACCAGGTTAAGTGAAGCAGGTCTTCACTACCAACTGCTGCCAGCTCAACTTGATCTTAATTGAACGCTTAGGCATTCGCTTTCCTCTGGGCATCAAAATGAAAGACCATTCGTCACTGATTAGTCATTTTCTTGGGTGTGCCATGCATTCTCTTTAAATTCAGAGTGCTAAAGGCATTGAACCGCGACATGGCCCATGCAATGACTTGTGGGCCTAAATTCGATCACTTAGACCCTGTAAAGTGGAATGGTTCCTTTTGGTTGGCTAACCGAAGTCTGAGGAAGCCATCGCTACTCACGGGGACGTCCAACACTTGTACCAAGAGATATTGGGTGAAGAGCACCAGTTCTTCAAAAGTACCATCCTCAGGTAGCAAACCGATGAGGGACCGATAGATTGGTGGTAGAGAAAAACATTAGAGAACCTTTGCCGTTGGCAGGTCCATAGAAGTGAACACTTGAGCGGGAGCATGTCTTCCTTGGAAGCTATCAAATATGAGTACGGTCGCCCATAGCACTATGAGAAAACCTCTGATAGAAATGGAGGAGACAGTGGAAGAAAGGACTCGAGGTAAAAAAAAAGAGGAAGAAAGAGGAGGAAGATGGAAGAAAATATTAGCGTTCTTTAATAGTTTCTGAAGAAACTCATGATTACCCATTAAAATTTGTGACTGCCTTAAAGAATCTTTATAAACAGGCTCTTTTTTTTACTTCAAATCTTTTCTACGAATACTTCTTTCGAGCTCTTACTTACTAGTATTAGTAAGTATAAGTAAACAGCAAACAAGTGTCTGTTCTGGAAAAATCCATATTCGATTCCAGATGATCACCGATCTTCGAAAGCAGCTGAGTTCGACATGCCAAACCCAACCGGTGCAAACGGAGCCGATGCGAGAAACTGGCAACATTACTCGACCGGATGCTTACATGCCGTACCATTCGTTCCAGATTGGCTTCTCCATCAATAGCCAATTATAACCAATGCCAACGGCTCTTGCAGCACCGGTTCTTCACCTACGGATGCGTCTTTCGGGTTCAGCGCATCCACAAATTTCTTGGGATATGGTCTATTTGACCATCTAACTAATAAATATATTCAGTTCTTCTTATTATTTTCTGAGGTAACTCATGATTACTCCTTGAAGTCTCGTCGTAAAAACCGATTAGGAAGAGCTTGTTAACGGGAAACGAGTCATTCAAGTAACACTTAGTATTACCGTAATACTATGCCTCCTGCAGCGCACGCGCTATGTCCACGACGACCCATAACTTGCCATCCAGCTGTTATTTGGGTGTTTACCTTCCCCAGGAGGTGCGGCGGCATCTCTTCTCTTTTCCCGCATCCTCCGCACTCACAATGTCTCGTGCGATGAGTTATTATGCGCGGATTACGCCTCGGACGACATCTGGGGACAACTCGATAGCGTACTGTAGTGGATGTATCACCTGTTTCTGGACACCTGGACTGGGTGAGATCTACAGAAGGATTCGCGCAGACTGCTTTGTCTCCCTGAATCTCTCTTTGAGCCAATCACTATAGGACGAAAAAGTTTCATTACCGTAACCCTTGATATAAACGCGTCTCAAGATGACTGAAGGATTGTGTAAGAAATAAAAACTGATTTTTTCGTTTTTCTTTGGTTCTATTTTGCTACCGAATTTCCTCACCGAAGACTTTCAAGGACAGAGGACGTATAACTCAATGCACAACTCGATTTTTTTCTCGCAGAATCTGAACACTCGCTTGTCCGTTCTACGCAATTTGTACCTCGGTCAAGGGCTTCAGGACAACAATACCTCTGAGATACTTTCTGCCGCCCGATTCATACCTCACCTATCGGTCATCTTCTATACGACCCAACATGAAAATATATTATCACCAAACTACTCCGCGTGAAGCTTGTGTTTCCCCTCCTCTGACATGAAACTCTAACATGCCTCAAAAGAAGAAATCTAAACGCTAACCCCGCTCGCGCTCACCTCGGGGCCTTAGTCCCCTCACACACGACCTCGCCTTGTTTACGCGCCATGCTGAATCCCACCCTTCCTGAGGGCTCTCTTGTTTCGACGTCTTTCCACCGGCATCGGTTGCTCATGAACGACCTTAGAGAGGGTCCACCCGCATTACTCCAATCTCTGCGTGCTCTTCAATTGTCGCCAAAGTGAGGCAAAATCTCGAGATTCCGACATTTCTGCTAATCGCATGCTCCAAACACCGCCCTGCGAGTTTGAGTCGACAGCTTCGAGAACGTAGTATTCGTTTCGCCACTGTTGCGTTCTGCTGTCTTCGCCACCCAATATACCACCTCTCGCGCTAATCGCGCCCTTGCGTCCGCGCATATTCTCATCGCCCCGAGCGCCCCCTAGGAATCTGCAATGAAGTCCGAAGTGAGTAACCGCAGCCAACTGGCACTCGCGCCTTCGCCCTCGTGCCGCGAGTGGGATCACAATCCTTGACTGTGAGCCGTCAGCCAGTGACCAGCCTTCCAACACTCTCGGCGTCATACTCTGGTACACCATTCCTTGTCCTGGGAGATGACTAGTCCATGGACAACGGCGAATGCGCAATTCAACACTGCCCTTTACTACATCTTTTGATGGACACTAGAAATCCCTGTGGCCGCAGTAAAAAGCGAAATCGGCGGAAGAGAACTACCCAATGTCCGGATGCTAAAAAGTTCAACCGAACGACAAACATTTTGCCGCTTTGAGTCGCGCATGCTGGCCCATACAATCGACTCGCGCGTGCCTAGCGGCTGTACAGTCGCGCTGTTCTTCCTCTCACACGAGAGTCTGTAACCAATTCACCGACCGCGAGAAACTGAACGCGCTGTTGGCCCCGCACGAAGCATGATCGCCAGGATCCATCCCCACACCGCCGCGCCAATGCTTAACGCGTCGCCACTTCCACTACAACAAGTCGACCCCGCTGGAAGCTTCTATTCTTCGATTAATTCACATCGTCTTCTACAATCTGAGATCATCCATTACTACAATTTTGAAATTGATCTCATCAAACTGCTCTCTACACCAAAAAATGTTCAAATCGGCTCAGCACATGTTCTGACCGCCTACGAACTTGCAGGTCGCACGACTTCGTTCATCAGAAGCCATGCAAGTAAAACGACACCACATTGCCCAGTCAGCCCTGTTATTCTTCGCCCTAGGAGTGAAACGCACAGGATTTCTCGAGGCGGAGGAAAGCCCGTATCCGACATCGACCGTCCTTTACGCATCACCACAGCCGCGAATGTTGCGCCACCGCTTTGTCAGATATCGGTCCTAACCTCCGCATTTTCTCAATGGCTTTCCCGGTGCCTAAGTACGACGCTACGGTGCTCGACAGCAAAGCAGCCGACACTGATCGGCGCTGTTCCGTCTTTTCGACTCCGATAATCACACCCTTTTTAGATTGCGCCACGCTTTAACTAACTCTCTCTCCCCGAACTCGCAGGTAATTCTTTTCAAGCGCTAATTTGCGCAATTAATCAAGGATGAAGGGATCAACGCCTTTGCGCCGCTTGATCCGATTCCTCTCTTTGGATCGCGGCCCCGCACTTCTCTTCCATTCTGTAAAATTGCCTTAGTGCGTTTGAACTGCCGCCCTAGCTGGCCTATACAATGACTTGCGGGGGCCAGCCGATGTTCAAGTCAGTGTTTTTTTTATCCTCCCAGACAAGTCTGGTACCAATTAACCGACCCCGGAGGGATGGAAGGCTTGGTTGGCCCGGGCGACTCACGACCCAGGATTTGATCCCGGACCCGCTGCGCCTCGATACAGCGCGCCACTTCGTCCTACACCACTTCCGCTCCCACAGCACACCTCTAATTTGGTCCAATTAGGCCCAATCTCGTCTCACCGCCACCCGGAGGCCGCAGTCCTCGGTCCTCTCAGTTAAGGACTGTACGGAATACTCAAGGCTCTCACTGCTCAACCACACCCATATAAGGCTCCCAAATGCCAACTTGATCCGAGCAATGATCCAGAGACCATAAATGCAGTAGCCGCACCACTTACCACTGCTCCACCTTCGCCCATGCAGTTACTGATAGATGGTTAAATGGTAATTTTTCCACCAGTTCAAATGAAGCCTTCCGACTTACCCTAGCCTTCCGTTCTTTTCGCCCCCGTAAAGGAGTGGAACGAGCGCGAGACGGACTGACATGTGGCAGTCGATCATTGTTGACCGCTGACCACCCTCGACAGGGTCGAACTCCTTCCGTCGAGTGCCGCACCCCCAAGAACCACCACCGGCTCCTCGTTTGCGGACCTGAACAGGCTCGGACACACTCAAAGTGGCTACTTGACGCTTATTTCTGGTCTTCAACTCTGCTGAACTTTCTTCTGTAGACCACTTTTTTGAACCGACCGATCTCAGCGCATTCGGAACGGCGATATTGAGAAGATTTTCGATGGTTTGATTGTCATGCGGATTCCATTACTCATTCTGGTGCTCTTCAATGTGTCACCAAAGCGAGGCAAGTCTTCGAATTCTCACGTTTTCTTTCTCTTCAGACACCTGCGAGTTTTGAGTGACAGCTTCGAGACGTAGTATTGTTTCTCCTGTTCGTTCCTTTCCACTTTGACAGCTGAATTATTCGTTGAGAAGTGATTGATGGGTTCATCACAGCTTTTGGGCCATTCTTTCCCTACTCTTCCGGAATTTATCGAGGATAGTTGAAGCTGTGGGGAAACCTAACGAATAAAACACGTTACGGTGTGTGTATAAAGAATTTTCGAGAGTGCGGGGCTCCGAAAAAAATTAGAGATTACAAGAAAAGAGAGTCAATTCGAAAACTACCAAGGTTCACGGAATATAATGGTGTGACATGGAAGTGTCAAGTAAACTCCTAGAATAATTAGGAGTTGCTTAATACTTCGACTTTCCAGTTCTGAGTTTGCTTCACTGTTTTACAGAAACTATTAGGTACCGGATATCTTAGTGTCGCTTTTCTGAGTTCAGGAAGTTTTGGGGCCGATTACTATGGAAAATCAATATCAGAAAGTCCTTTTTGCTCATTAATACTGCGAAATATGTTGCTTATTGTTTTCTATTGTTGGTTCACAATTTAACTTTCCCCCAATTTTTATACTTTTTTGAAAATTCCTGGGTCCAGTGTGCAAATTCGCATGTGTGTACCAAATGCTTCAAAATTCTTGCTGAGAGCTACAACTTCCGCCCACCAAACCAACATTGCATTTGTTGGAGGGAATACTACCATTTAAAATGCTCATCGGTTTTTCACAGTTTTCTCAAAAGACAGTGAAGTCTTTGAAGTGATGCCCGCAATCGTCGTCAAAAAGGTGGCCCTAGTTAAATCAGTCGAGACGGGGCTGCACCAGTCTTGTGCTGAAATGGTAGGACACCTAGCAGTGACTGATCGATGATGCACGAAACGCTTCAACGATGTTGATTAGAAGAACTCTAATAAAATGTGTCTCATCTGCTACTCACGTGTGCTCAAAAAGGATGCGTTTTTGACCCTATGTGGCAAAAAAGACTCCGGAAAAATTGTCCAGTTGAGCTGGTAAGTTTTAACTTTTCCACCATACAGTGCAGACCCTACTCTAACTAACTGTATACTTCTTTTGTCCAGGCCTAACTTTTTAGCAAGTGAGGGGGATGATTTGTCAGATGATGTCAAAACCGACCTACCTCTCTTTTCGACTCAAAAATTCCTAGCTTTAATCGTACGAGGTTTCCAATCATAGTGGTAACCCAATAATAACAATTAAAGGTGGTCCCGAACTCGGTGAAGAACGACACTAAGACGTCTGGTACCTAATAAAAACGAACTGGGTACGTCCCAACCCTGAGATTTCATCGATGTTTCCGATCCTCACCTAATTACTGGATGGAAATGGTGCAGTGACATGCAGCGCAGCTTACCACGTGCACCGGATCAGTTCCTGAGTTCGCAACGTTTCCTGGTTAACAGCATTCCGTCTCCCGTATGATTGATCAAAACTTGTCTGGAGGTAAGCACTGACTTGAACATTAGGCGCCCCACAAGTCAGTATATGGGCCTAGCATTTGACTCGCCGCACCGGTTATAAAGAGAAGATGCATGCGCGCCGCATCCTAAAAGGATCAGTTATCGCTAAGCGCCTTATCCTTTCCTATCCATTTGGTTTTTATGGCAGATTGGGTGAAATTGAGCTGAATTCGCGGTATCACCTCGCATATCCGCGACCAGCACCTGTCTACGTGTCACTCTGTCTATTTCTACGCCAGCTCAACTGCGCAGCATTCCAGGCTCAGTAGTCAGAACTGGTCATATGTGAACTTGATCAGCGCCAATTATTGCCTGTCTTAGCTCTGTGATAAGGTATATATCTATCTAACATCACATTTATCCACGTAGGCATTACTGATTGAAATACAAATGCATGGCGAGTTCCAATAATTTATAAATCTTATTAATAAGCCTCTTCCCTGAAACACCAAACTGTGCGATGGTGGGTGTAGCATGAATATGGTCATGCTCTACTTATGAAAGCTGCACAGCGTTCAATTCCAGAAGTATTCACAGCATACGATAATGAGAATTACTATAATAAAAACCCTAATAACAAAAACTGTACTGACCTTCAGCTTGACCACAGCATCATCACCTTTCCCTTAGCATAGTTATCGGAAGCGAGGGCAAATTAGCTTCCATACGAGGACGAAACAGTAACTGAGATAGAATCACACTAGTGGCATACTTAAAAGGGACTCCCAGAAGCCTGAAAATTTCTAAAATAGTAAACAGTATTTTATTAAACTTTTTGCCTTTTGCCAGTTAACTATACTTTATGTTTAATCGATTCATTGAACTTCGAAGCGAAGCCAAATTTTCGCGAGTTGTTCCAATGTTCTTTCTTGTATCCTGTCAAATCAGTCCGGATTTTCAGGTTATTCAGGGATGAAATGAAAACCGTTGGCGCATCCTCTTGAACCGCTATTCATCCAGCGATTTCACAACGAACATCGATAGGGCGGCTCGGATGCTCAAGCTTAGGGACATTGAACAAACAAAAATGACCAATGACCCTCATGTTTACACGTTTTTTGAACAGCAGTTCATTTTCAAGCAAAAGTCAATCAAAAGACGATAAGCCGGC
>MU889302.1:0-13408 GCA_036418205.1 Ostertagia ostertagi
TTGGATTTCAAAAAAGTATAACTCAATGGAAAGTTCACACAGTGCATTTCATGACCGTGCAGAATCGTGGAAGTTTTGATGTTCCTGTTTCATTGACACCATAAAAAAGAAACAAGCAACACCCAAGTAATCGGTGATCGGTGCACAAAAACACTGCAAGGTTCAAAAGCCCATTTAGTTGGTGCGAAGCGCTACCCGAACCCAATGGGATTGCAATACAGCACCCTTCCCACTACGATAATTCAACAAATCAACATGTTGACGACGTAATTTGGTACTTTTAGGCTGTGTGTGGGACAGGAGGGATGTCGCGAGTGCGACGGCCTCACCTCAAATCCGATTATTTCGATTATTAAATGCTGAAGAACAAGAACATTACAGGATAATTTATGCAACGATATAAGCGAAGAGGTTAGTCAGAAGATTAGCAGAAGATGTCCGTCTAAAAGAACGCTAATGGCAATGAAAAAGCAAAAACAAGCTTCCGCTGCGAATGACACTAAAGCACTTTTATTTCGGTCATTCCATTGAGAAGTTATATTTTGCCATCCACAGAGGCTTTATTTCTACCATGTTATTTGAGTGCATATTTATGAAAGCAAATGGAAAACGTAAAGTGAATTAAACTGAAAGTTCGTGAGGATCTAAAACCGCCGCTAAATGACAGCACATCTGGTCACTCTGGCAGACATGTGACTAATGCATGTGTTGATGTATTGTCTATAGACTAAATACAAAAGAAACTTGGGAAGAAGTGGTGTGCGCGCAAAAAGAGGTGACAATTTATGACGCGCATGCGCGTCAGAGTGTCCCTATGCGGTGCGCAGGGGCTGGCCCGTATGCGCGTCAGGCTCTCGGTAATTTGTTGAGCAGGGCCCATTTCTGTTCACTGAAGAGTGACCAGATTGGAGAGGCTGGAACACCGAAGTCCTTACTAAGAATAGAATCGATGTATTCTCGTACTCAGAGTGAAAGGGTTAAGTGAACGCCATATTCAGCAAGAAAATGCTGACACTCTCAACTCACAAATTCCGAACTACATCAAGAGTACCTCAGAACATGGTAAATGGCCTGATAACAGCAAGATTTTCGGCCAATGGGACAGCGGCGATTTTCCGAGCGTGATCGAGAACCAAAAAAAAAAGTAAAAAACTCGAGAGAAGCGTCGTAGTACCTTTATAAATACATATTTGTAGGATCCAATCGTTTACAGCTATGCTATGGAATAGGCTCATTGACATGATAGAATCTGATCCCAGACCACATTCCCTTCAGGGGCCAACTAGACCATCCATTCCACCGGGTAGATCAGTCGGTTGAAAAAAACACACTTTCTCAAATGCCACCCTCCTCCCCCCCCCCTCCGAATTCCTACATGCCTCTTTGGCCACTTGGAATCTTCCTCAAGAACACACATCCCAAGTGAGAAGAACATCTGTGGGAGAAGCTTTTTTAAGGTGCACCGATAAACGCTGGGCACTTCCACCTTTTGGCCGCTCTCATGGGCCATATAGGTTAGAGGGGCAGATTCGAACAAAAAAACCAGTTTCGGAAAGGTGGTGAAAAAAATAAAGAAGTTTTGAAACAAAAAAAAATGAAGAAAAAACGAGAAAAAAAGAGTTGGATGCAAGAATAAGCCAGAAAAGAACGCGAAACCACCTGACGTGGTTCGACCGAGCACATCCAACGAGGTTTATCGACGTTTCAATTGTCCGGTCAAATTTGCTGACCAACTGTTCCACGCCCTTGGACATTGTGAGCGATAGACAACAATTAGGGAACTGGTGGAATAATCCTCCTACTAATTTTTGCTTTGCTTCCTCGGACGTCTGCAGCTACAGAAAATCTGTTATGCTGGTCATTCAATAACAAAGTCAAGGCGAATGACCAGGCGATCTTTCCAAATGATCCCTTCATTCGTTACGTCAGTTACCCGAGAAAAATCCACTCCAATTCCAACAGATGTGAAGGGAAAAGGTTCAATAAGCTTCGTATACAAACATTAACCTAAGTTCGACGAGGTAATGTGACATGAGTGGCAACGGTCAAGTCGCCAGTTTCAGTTATATGGCCCAATCTCCCCATCGCACTCTGCAGTGGTCGATGTCGAGATGTCTGTGGTGACTCAGAACCTGCTACCATATGACACACCCCGAAATAAGGCCGCATCTCTAAGGCGACATGGAAGTTCAGGGCATTCTGCCCTTCAAAATTCGCTAAAAGCGCATCCCAGCGCGATCGATCAGCTGCATCATTCATGCAATGTGCGTTCTGCTTTAGGCGCACTGGAAATTGCTCCAACATGTTAAATAATTCTCTCAACATCATAATTATTTTCTCATTTTTCAACGAAGTTCCTCTTTCCCATGTCCTTTAGAGATGCAGCCTCATTTCGACTGAATAAACTAACCACCGATCTCGAAATCTCAAAATACCACCACCTCTTTTGTAGTCCTCCCTTCCCCATGCCTTGCTTGCAGGCCTTCCCTTCAGCACACAAACGGTTGACCCTACAACTGGTCAGGTGCCAGATCTGCGCCAAGATAACAGTCCAGAAAATTACAGAAAGCCTTCAGACTTCTGAGGATCACGATCTTACTAGAACAATAACATTTTTCTGATGGAACAATAAGAAAAGAGAAGCTTATGCGGTACAGAAATATGAATTAATTACTAATGTGGAGGCAACCATAAAAAATATTACAGGTGATAAACCAGAAAGTCATAAAGTCTGCAAGCAATTTGCAGAAAGTATACAAAAAATTGAACCGAAAGAAATCCTTAGATGCGGTCAAGTGAGCGCCAGGGTGGGCGTGCAGGAGTTTCAATGAGTGGAAACGTTTATCACCGCTCGGAATGTCATCGCACTGATAGCAGTGTTAGCAAAATGATTAGGCGTTAAGTTGTATCTCACATCAACCAGGTCAGCTCACCCAACTACATCAGCGCACCGGTCAAGGGTGTCCTATGAAGCGCCATTGTCTACCTGAGAACTATCGCGCAGGTTTTTGGATAGCCGCTCGGCCATCTTCATCTACTTTATTTCGAGTTCTGTGACAACAAAGTTAAGGGGTACTTCAAAAAAAAAACAGCTTAAGAACCACTAGCTTCACAATTCAATAGATTTTAGTCATTCAAAAGGAGTTAGAATAGTAAATCAGCACTCGAGAATGTGCCATTACCTAGTGTTACGGCCGTCGGTTTGGAACCGTGCATGGCTGCCACCTAATAATCCTCGTCCGCTGTCAAGTCCCAGAGTAGCTAAAAGGATAAATTTACTGGTTTATAATTCAAGGAGGTGGAGCCCAGAAGTCTTCATGGCCAAAAATTTTTGCTGAAGCGCTTTTATAGGAAACTTTGTCTCCATAATTCGTATTAATAAGTGACTCAGTTAGCAAATTCATGGTCCACTATATCAATTTCAGACCGTCGGCTGCTGTGGCAGGTAACATTAGTGCTATGAGGACAACACTGATTCTAGACTTTAGTGATACTGGAATGGAAGTAGAATGCCGCGCGTATCAATCATTTCCCCCTCGAAAAAAACGCCAATGTTTCTCAATACCTACAGTAGTGGCCAGAAATTTATGAACAAACGGTTTTTTCATGATTTCTCTTTTAAAGTCACTGGAACGTCTCCAAATTTGCAACAATTATTAACTACGTGTTTTATGATCCACACAGAAAATTTCAACCTTCAGCTCAAATTTGGGTTTAGAAAATTTTAGATTTTTCGAAATTAATGAAGGCAGGTGAAAGATCACTTGATCCGTTTATTTGATTTAAATAATGTATAACCCAACAGAACAGTCAAGTAAACAGTCACTAACATTAAGCAAGTCTAGCACATTGCCCAGAACTCTCTAAAGTATTGGATACATAAACTGGGTTTAAGTGGGGGGGGGTCAATTAATGAACTCGCCCTCTAGTGGGGTCTCTCTCTGTAGTCCCGTCTTTTCGTGGCTCTTTCATTGACATACGAATTTGTAGGTCCTCCCCTAGTGGTTCTGTAATGTTTGGCTCAAGAGTCTGGCCTGGCTGGTCTTTTAAAAGCACCCCATGCTGTCGAAACCACTCCTGCATGTGAGAGGCCCGATGCTTTGAGTCGCTGCTCTGCTGACAGACAAAGCCAGGTCGTGTGGCAGCCATGTCTACGGATACATGACACCTTCCAAAACATGACAGCAAACGTCTGCCTTCATCGCTACCTCAGTCGTGTAGCGTGGTCCCACTTTTTTCCAAGGCAACCTTATCAAGCCTCCGCCAAGTTTCACAATTGGCAGCTGATTCTTTGGATCAAAACGTTCCCTCTCGTGGTGCCGTACATTACTAGTATCCTTGCTGTCATGCATCAGTAATATGTTTTTGTCATTCCAGATGACCTTAGAAACCTGTATCAACCTTCGTTTCAGGCTTAGTCAATCACATTCTACTCCCACCACTTCACAGCGAGCGCTCTTCTTAGACTTTGAGAACTAAGGAATACGTAGTATAGACTTAGATTCTAGAAGATGTTATGTATCCGTAGATGGCTGCCACACGACCTGGCTTTGTCTGTCAGCAGAGCAGCGACTCAAAGCATCGGGCCTCTCACATGCAGGAGTGGTTTCGACAGCATGGGGTGCTTTTAAAAGACCAGCCAGGCCAGACTCTTGAGCCAAACATTACAGAACCACTAGGGAGGGACCTACAAATTCGTATGTCAATGAAAGAGCCACGAAAAGACGGGACTACAGAGAGAGACCCCACTAGAGAGTGAGTTCATTAGTTGACCCCGCATTCAAATCCAGTTTATGTATCCAATACTTTAGAGAGTTCTGGGCAATGTGCTAGACTTGCTTAATGTTAGTGACTGTTTACTTGACTGTTCTGTTGGGTTATACATTATTTAAATCAAATAAACGGATCAAGTGATCTTTCACCTGCCTTCCTTCATTAACTTCGAAAAATTCTAAAAAAAAAACCCAAATTTGAGCTGAAGGTTGAAATTTTCTGTGTGGATCACAAAACACGTAGTTAATAATTGTTGCAAATTTGGAGACGTTCCAGTGACTTTCAAAAGAGAAATCATGAAAAAACCGTTTGTTCATAAATTTCTGGCCACTACTGTATATAATGAAATGAGAACTGAATCTGTTTTTAAACGCAAGGCTCATGGATAGAGTTTGAGAAAAACGAATTCAAAAAGGAAAAAATAATGCACGAAATGGCATGGAATTTTTTTGACTGCTCCTGTAGATGGATACGCAGCCGTGTGCATCGAGATTTCAATAGAATGAAGTGATTCTCCGAAATCAACTCTTATCTCTCTCACAAGCCTCATTCTCTTCATATTTCTTTCACTCTCACCAAAAATAATGTTTACCTGTGGAAGTTGGTCATAGTATGACAGTCCTTCCTGTTTTGCATCGATCTCAAGGAAAGCTCTCGAACAAGGCAGCTCAGGACATGCGCCAATGAATGTCCAAAAAGTGGCCCGATTGAGCCTCTTTGCACCCCTGTTCTGGGGGTATGCCAAGTGCAACAGAAGTGCAAAGGCGACACGAAAGAGAGTAGAAGAAATTCATTGCAGTCGACGCTTGTGGCAATCTGTAGCAGCTATAGCCATCTAAACTATCTGACAAGTGAGCGAAGTCTACAGCCGCGCACATTTTCAAGTCCTCTGATGAATCCTTCATCAAGAACCATCGAATACCTGTGCTGGAAGGTTGAGCACTCAGCGCTCTCTAAGAACACTTACTGAGAGGCCAAAGAAAAAGGCAGACACTAAAATGGCGAGATTAACTCAAAAAAAAGATAACAGCATTTGCACTAAATGCAAGTAAAAGAGGGGCAAGCACTAACGAAGTAATCATACAAGCGGATGACTGACCTCTTTTGAGATGCCAATATTGATTTTAAGCAGGAAGTCTCCAAAAATACTCACTTAAAATGGTAAAATAGTGACTAAACACGTCTAGCACTGCACCCATGCTCCCAAAAGATTGCAAGATTAATTGCTAGCGCTGACTTCACCAAGGAGAACAAAAACATAGACCTGTACAGGAACTGGCTTCTCCAGGATGGCATGTATAAGTGAGGTAGACATTCAAAGTCGTCTACGATTTGACTATCCGTAGAATATGTGGTGCAGTATAAAGACGTTAGCGAAGACAAATCAACTCGTCCATTGTCCGACAGTGGAGGCGTGAACGTGAAATAGGTGACGTATAAGCCTACCAACTTGACGGCAGCTGGCTCTCGTCAGTGTTTTGGCCTACTTTCTCTTTACGAGTCTTACATATTTGTCTAGTGCTAGATGCATAGGACTTCACTTGCTTGCCGTGGACAGATTCACCCGCGGAGCGTTTTCGGATCGGCACGGTAATTATAACCACCCCGAAATGCACTACAATGACGAGCCTCATGAAAAGTCATAGCGGTCAGGCAGCTTCCCCTACTTTGGTTGTCCTTCCCCTTGGAAGGTCCCGAAAAGATGACGAGACTGTCTCTGATTCAAAACGTCAACCTTCGACTAGTGGACTACTTCTGATCTCTGTGTAGATATGATTGTAGCTCATGATACAAGGAGAGACTCAGACCATAACAAGCCATACATACCCTATAAGAAGACTTTTCCTTACCAGGAAGGTCTTTCAGGGCGTGACGAGCTTTTTGAAAACGGTCTTTTGCATGATATAGGGGCAGATGCGGGGACCACAGAACCATGTTTAATTTTTCCTGAACGGCCCTCTGAATACCAGAAAAGGGGTCCCTAGTTCGATTCCTCTTGGTGACAAATTTTTGCATTTCGAGTTGACGTTCCAAAATTCGCGCAAAATGGAGTTCTGATTGTTCTGGTTGGTTCTAACTCCATTTTGCGCGAATTTTGGCACGTCAACTCGAAATGCAAAAATTTGTTACCACGAGGAATCGAACTAGGGACCTCCTTTTCTGGTATTCAGAGGGCCGTTCAGGAAAAATTGAACATGGTTCTGTGGTTCCCGCATCTGCCCCTATATCATGCAAAAGACCGTTTTCAAAAAGCTTGTCACGCCCTGAAAGACCTTCCTGGTAGAAGAAGAGTAGAAAAAACTGAGCAGAAAAAAAGGAAAAACTGGCGAGGCGCCCTTTTACCAGGAAAATCTGATTAAAATAGGTTCATTCACGCGCGCGCACTTCGAAGCGCTGATGTGTAATTTGGACGGGTTTTGCAGGAATTCGGGTTCTGTTCTCATCAGACCTTTGCATTTCGATCACTGGTTTTCATAACTGCCAATAGAAAGAACTCAAAAGAGAATCGTTCGAGCGACGTTTCGAATGAGCCGGTTAATTTTCTTTTGTAAAACCGACAGGTTTCAAACCCGCCAAGAAAAAGTGCGATGCTCGGACCGGATCGGGCCACATGCCACTCAGCGATCGATAACAAAATGATGTTGGACCGGAACTCGCAGTTTAGTTCTAGGAATTAAATAAAGACAATTAATCAAAGCACCAGGGATGATTTATAGTCTTCTCTGGAAGCCTCTTAGCCTTAAAATCCCATCAAAATTGTAGTGGCATTTAAAAGGCACTTTCCGTATAATGACTCGCAGAAGACCATCACAATATAGATCAGACTGTTAGTGCTTTTCAGAAGAGAACGAGCGGGCAATAGTCACCAATTAAAATAGTGGAATCGCGCTTAGCCGGGTAGAGGATTCTTCCTCGAGGCTCACGACGGACGCGTTCTAGGTAAGTGGCGCCTCCCCATAATCGTATTGCTTTGAGTGATTAAATCTGTTCGTTGAGAAGGAGCACTATTTGCAAGGTTTTGACGGAAGGCAAATAACTTGCATCATGAAGTGTTTCTATATTTCATACGGTGACGTCATTTGACGCCATTCCCATAATTCTTTGATTTTTTTTTACCACAATGTGTAGTTGTTGTGTGTGATTACGGTAGCACCATATCAAAACGTGAAATAAACTAATCGCAAATACTTGCTGAAGAAATATTTACAATCAGTTTGTAAAATAATATGGTTAAAAATCATAAATTTACTCATTTATGCTGTGACCTACTGTGATGGATTACGGTATTTCTATTGTTAACAAAATTTACTGTATTGAGCCACTGCAAAACCAATTAATTGCACTGGAATCGGTTCATAATACTGGGTTGGAAAGCAGCAATGAAAAAGATTATCATCATCAAAAACGATACAAATTCTATGCAATACGACTTCTTATGGTTACTGTATCTCAGTACAGTAGCTACAGTTGACTAGTAAGGGAAGCCAGCAAGCTGTAGAAACGGAAAAGCTGCTCAAAGCGAGGCTACTATAGTGACGGCGACAAATAAATAAACAATACGTCAAGGACATCTGGAGGACAGCTCGTATAAACACCATTAGGGTCGTGGTTGTGCCGAGAAACTCTCAGAAAGCGCTGGTTGTTCGCAGCCTCCCTTCAAATGTGCGCTCCGTGCAACACTGGCAACAAGCCAACGGCTCATTCGAGCAACTATCGCGACTGGAGCGCAGAGTGAAGCCTATTCATTGGAACGGGAAAATACCTGGATAAATACTGTTGGAGTTGATCAAATGGATATATAATTGAAGTTTTTCGAACCATAAAATAATTCGAGGGGTTCTTTACAGGACCTTTCTATATCAAATGAATAAATTAAATGATCAATATCGAGAAGCTTTTCTTGGATTATGTTACAGTCCACTGGGACGGTTGCAAGCTGTTCAGGTGGTGTCGCTAACATACAATAGCCTGGGAACTAACTTCGGATGGAAACTACACTGGTGTGCAAAACTTAAGGACGAGACAGATGAAGTATCATAACCTACCTTCGTCCCTAAGTTTTGCACACCAGTGTAGTTCTGGGTAAACAAACACTCCTGGACCAACGGACTGGTACTGAACTCCACATGAGCATGGAAAACACTGACTCCTAGCACATCAGCCGGCCCATTCGTTTGTCGGCATTAGGATGCTATTGTGATTCTGAACAGCTAGCAAACGCATGGCGCATCCCAAAAATAGACTGGATAATTTCCTTTCTGAGAAAGCAGGATCTACGAAACTTCAGGTAGCAAAAACTGCAAAAACCATTTGAAAGCGGTGAAGTCGTACCGCCTACATATTACTCAAAAGCACTGCCTGAGTGAACAAAACTGAGTGAACAAATGGAAGCACTGGATCACTGGAAGCGAAAATCATCGCCTCGATGATTTCAACCGATGGGCGGAGCTTTGCAATACGAGTTTTTCTTTACACCCTCACAACGGCGGCGACCGGACCAGCCAGTCAGCCGACCTCGTCGTAACCTTGATGAAGGATTCTCGGTCGTTCAATGCCGTGAATCATCAAAAACAACCGAGCAATTTTTAATGGTGAGAAAGAATCAAAACGAGGTGAATACCCGTCCCTGAACTCATTCTCAACTACTTAATCCATAAAATTTTTTACTAGTTCACAAAAAATACATTGAAAATGGTACTGTCAACACAAGACTACAAACAGATAATCAGATAATCAATGCCTATTTAAGTTCAACATCAGGTGAAACAGCAGTAATGAAGGCAGTTAGTCTTCGTAATCCGGTTCTTCTTCGTCCATTCGCACATTAACACTGAGCAAACGTCGATCGTCGAAAAAGTATAAACGGCTGTCGACCGGATTGTAGTGTAACATCGTCAGACCTTGATATGGATTATACCACGCCACCTGACCAGGGATCGTCTCGTTTCTGAACATCGAAGAAATAGCTTACAATGAAATTTTAAAAAATTGAAAAAATCGCTCTAGGGGGCGCTGGTCGCCAGCAAGGAGTCGATAAAACATATATATCTTGTTAAGTTTCGCGTCAAATCACGCCACCCTCATATAAATACAAAGAAACTAATAGGCGATTAACGCCGATCGACATGTCTCTGCCCCGAGCATAAAACCGTCCGAGCATGTACGATCGAGAGGCGATCGTACTTGCAAGATTATTGGAGGGAGTTTGTATTTGGGGTTGCGCGAACGTTCAGTAGGTGTAAAAGGAGGGGTGCCAGTACATGGAAGTTCAGTGAGTGTGGCACGTGGAGAGGAGGAGGGTTTCAGAACGGGAATTTTGGAGTTTTATTTGGAAGAGAATACATTTCAAAAGTAAGCAAGAAATGGACAAGAAGGGGATTTTATTGCATATTGAGACAATTTACCTCCCCTCGCCTCTCCCATCGCATACCTGCTTTTCGTTCTGAGTCGTTGTGGGAAAGATGGGCGGAGTGAGAAGATGGCACTGTCGATGGTCTCAGATCAAAGCTATTATAGAAACACCGTAGTGTGAGGGTCGTGTTAGGAGCGAGAAGGGAGGCGGTTGTAATGGGAAGGTGAGGATCGTATTGAGAGACCTTCTGAGACGTATGTAGGGAGTCGTGAAGATTTTGAAAAAATACCCAACTGCTAAGTTTGACCCTGCTCCGGCGGGGTCCGATCTTACAAGTCCGTGCAAGACCATGAGGCGCCTTCCAACCAATATACGCAAGTCTCGCATTTCCCATATCGTGCACACTCTGAGCAACAGTAAGAAAATATCGATCTCTAAGCAAACTGGAATTTTTCCACTTCCCACAATTGGAGACACAATGGGTGATTCCTGTATAAGATGCCATGCAGTCGGTCTTATCACCGGAATCGGTCATAATTGAGTTAAATATGTGCTCGTCTTAAGATAACCGTTGGACATCCCGAGTGACCAACTTGGTATCCCCGCGGAGTTAAAAGGCCGCAAGGGAGACCCCCAGCCAGGTGGAGTGATCCTTTTAGGAAATTATTTGGACAGAGATGGCAACAAATGGCAAGAAATCGAGAAGAATGGCATAGATGCGTCCTGCAAGGATGGCGAGATAATCCTTGAAGAGCGGACATCAAGGTATTCAAGGTATGTGTTCGGTCAACTCGCTGATTTATGAATTAGCCGATGTTGAGTGCACCGTTCACTCCAGGACTGTTTTTTTTTTGAACTAATTGTTCTTGCAATAATTTTCACAATGGGGTACACTGGTACATAGCCGACCCTGGAGGGAGAGATGTTCGTTTGTATTGACTGTGCAGAACGCGGTCTTAGCAAGAGTGAAGTTGAGCGCTCGCCCTTGAAACTTGCTTTATCATTCTTGTGAAGCGTTAGAATGCTCTTAAAAGGGCTACAGGAGCAGCCCACACGACAAGAAGAACTTAGCCTGCCGATCCAATCCCTCAAAGTCCTGAAGAAAGAGTCGGAAGCTACCTGAACAGATCGTAAGCGAAACTGATTCGTGAATCCCTGGTGGTCGCATTCTCCAGTCCGTACAGTACTCCACACATGATGAATGCGTCGGCCAGCTGTGTCGCATTCACATCCGCCACCTCCCATGTGTCCACGATGTAAAAGTCCTGCAAGCGTATTGTTCTGCAGATTCACGACTATGTACCCTCCCCTTCAAAAAGCGAGAAAGTGTCGGGTGCAGACCAAACACCACAACTGACGACGGCCTCCAAGTAAATCTGGTTAGAGTGGTTCATAGTGATAGCTGATTTTTGGTAAATGATAGTTGTAATTAGTGACAACTGATAGAATACAACTGCAACAGGCTAATCATTTCATTGGCAGAAAACATTAACATTTTGTGGAAGGCCGTCGTCACTTGTGGTGTATGGTCTGCACCCGACACTTTCTGGCTTTTTGAAGGGGAGGGTACCTCCATCTTTCCTCTCTACACCTCGTTCTTTCCACCGCTTGCGCTGGCTCGAATTTGTCTTCTATCCTCAAAAGTCAACTGAATATTTTGTTTACTTTATGGAGAGCGTGGGAATTCCAACGTAAGCCTGCGACTGTGTTCATTTATAATAGGAAGCCCCAAAGAAAGTCGAAAGGAACAAGATTGGTGAGGCAAAGATGAAGCTTTTCACTGATAGCGCTGTAGCAAGCCTAGCGCTAATGCTCTATTTACAAGTTCTCCCAATGTTCAGATTCCATAGTGTACCATTTCAACTTGTTATGATATGAGATATGATTATATGAGTCATTCCTCGTGGTACGTCCAGTCAATCTCTCTGTGTTTTGACCGACGCTGGTGCAAGCAGCCCTGAGGAAGGTGTTAAGTGCCTAAACACAACCTGAAAAGATTCTTAAGTCTGATGAAAAAGTTCTTAACGAAATTCTGATAACTCTGTACTGTTACAGAGTGAATACTGAACGCGTCGAACATTCAAAGGATGTGATCAACGAGCCCCCGTTGTAACCACACTGGCGAAACTAACCGGTTCAATTTTGCTCACAAACAGAGCGTCGCTTTCCGGTCGCATGTAGATCACCCACAAACCGTTCTCGTCCACCGCAAAATCAGCATAATTGTGCGGTCGATTATAGAGCCATGGATGCCGCTCCGTCTCATTACAATCCTCAAATGGAATCTAGTCAGTACTATAACATGCTACATGTTTTTGCTGCCCAGTACAACAAACAACTCGCTTTTTCGCTTTTTCCAAACTTCTACATGATCCACTAAGACGTAGGTGATCATGCACAGAGCTGATGGTGCATGGAACACTGGTAGAGAAATATCGGGAGACGAAAATCGGAAATCGAATCGGGGTGAGCGATAAGATCATGGTAGACAAGAAGCGACGTTGACCGCTGATCATTGAACGCTTCATGACGGCAAAGACATCCAATTCAGACGCAGCATTCCGAGCCCTTTTCCCCACGATTTTGACGGGTTCTATTATAGGGTATTATGATGACCCACGAAAAAAGCGTAGTCAATTAGCATTGGCTACTTAAAAAAAAAGATGGAAATAATTCAGCCTGTTCTGGTTATTGGAGCTACTTGTGCCATCATTTTGTAACAGAGCTGATATGACACATCTCACCGAAGCGAGGAAAGCCGGAAATCGGGAATCGGGATTCGCAACGGGGATGGCAACACCATCCTGGCGTTAGACTCGAAGTGGAATTGAATAGTGAAGCTGAGGCTTTGACGTCTTATGAAGGCGTTACCGTGACGTAGCCACGGACGGGAACATCTGCTTAGGGAGAACTATTCGAAAGGTTGATTTTCCGAATCTCCGAGATCAAAGCTATCACTGTTTAGCGGTGTTTTTCAGGGTAGCATCCAGTCTGATGTATGAAAAACGAATAAGAAAGAATAGAGAGGACCTGGAAAGGAAGGAGTGCTAGATAAGTAGTGAATTACACGTCGTTTTCAAAATTGGAAATGAATGAAATCAGGGGAAGTAGTAGTAGCAATAACCTCAAAGGTGTGGTCCGGCAAGCGCCCGCAGTCTTTATGAGCGATGTTACCGAGCTCAGCCTCGATTTGATCCGTCGTTTCCAAATCGTAACTAAATCAATCCTATTTAGCACACCATTACTACCACTTCATACGTAATACCAAAGGCAGTGAAACGA
>MU889303.1:0-16521 GCA_036418205.1 Ostertagia ostertagi
TCGGACGACTTGGGTGAGTCCAGGGCCTCAAAAGGTTGGCTGCGACCAGGGTCAACCCTACGTTGTTACGAGTAACAACGGGGGGTCGTACTCAGTTGAGCTTGGAGGGGGGGTCGTACCCTCTCGGTGGCCGACAGTGGGATTCTTGGTAATATCGGATAATAGCCAGCACGTTACGTTTTCGTAAGATGACTGATACTAGAGCATCTATAAACACGATTCCCTCTAAATGAGCTTTCAAATGAATCAGCGAATTAGAAGGGCGCCCGAGGCGTGGCGCGCACCAAGGCAAGGGATGTAGTGCAAGCGCATGCTCGGAGCTTTCTAGCACATCCTAATTAAACATAAAATTGGTCTTCCAAGAAGTTACGGGCAGTGAAACCTAAGAAAACTCGCGTTTTCGAGAAAATGGCTTGAAGAATACCCCTCAAAATAAAAAGTAACAACGGGACTAATTTTTGAACTGCTGATCTTTCAGGAACGCTTGGGTGCTCGTTAGAAAGCTTGAAACCTGTAGTTTATTATACCGTGTTCAGCTTCCCAAATGAATGACTTTTAAAGGAAGTTATGATCGTTTGAAGGTAAAAAAAAGTTGCGGTTCAAAAAAATAGTAACGCAAACCCCCAAAAAAGTAACAACGGGACTAATTTTTGAACTACTGATCTTTCAGGAACGCTTGGGTGCTCCTTAGAAAGCTTGAATCCTGTAGTTTATTATACGTGTTCAGCTTCCCAAATGAATGACTTTGAAGGAAGTTATGATCGTTTGAAGGTCAAAAAGTCGCCTTTGCACAGAAAAAAGTAACAACGTACAAAATTTTTACTAAATTGACTTCCGAAGAATTTTTACCCATGGTTGGATAGAAAATAATTTGAATTTTCCAAATCAAATCACTTCGGCGCTGAAGCTCGAATATGAAGGAAGTTATAGCCTCGGCAGCAGGCGTGGAACATCTCCTGCAATATGATACAAATCGCGGATTCGGATTTTATGTCGCCGAATTTTGCGCTAGTTCTAAATCTTGACCTAAGTCGCTCGCTCTCACTTTGACGTTAACCCTCGTCCTCGCTCACAAGTGTTACACAAAGGGGGGGGGGCGGTGATTATACAATCATCCCGTAAAGGGGGCCGGGACGTCCAAAGTTCCGAAGAGTAACAACCCCGCAGCGGAGTTTGACCTGCTGCTGCCCATCACGCGCTTACCGCATATTCATCGCCTTGATTACAACAACCAAACACCGCTTGGCAACGCTAGCCCCCAATCGCTTAGGATACCCGAAATATCCTCTCTGATGGCAACTATGGCCATCGAAATTCTGACATCGAAGCTTCTATTAGAGGATTTCTTCTGTACTTTTTTCCTTCATTTGTACCCTCTGCACTACTCTGTCGTGGCGCGTGAAAATTCTGTGGCAGACGCCGTGATTCTCTGGTTTCGATTAAGTTTCAGCGCTAAAGTGGCAATTATTGGGGATCCGGTCGAAGGGCGCGGCGGCGACTTTCGCAGCTCGTATTACGTTGGTCCAATATAGTGTGACCACCGCCGACAAACCTCATCAGAATTGCATAGCGCTTGGGCGGCTTCGACAGGTGAGGTGACCTTACGGGGGTCTGAAATGGGCTTGAGACGAGTCGTCTGGATTGCACTTCACCCTCCCTCCGGCCCCTTCCAGGTCAGAAATAAGTCCGAATAGGATAGATTGAGGAAAGAGAACTAGAGGGCGAGGGAAGAGGGAAGGAATTTTCTGAGACTGATGCATAAGGTAGGAGCGCTGAAAACATGATTTTCATAATAGGTATAATTGTTTGACTCAGGAGTCATTGAGCCACACCCTTTTTTCGTTTACTTACATACCAATTTATAACTGCAAACCTGCCAAGTTCTATCTGACAGGAGTCGCGCAATCACTCGCAGAACATTCCGAACCGGAAATCGGGATAAATTTCGAGCGTAAATAAAAAAGCTGAAACAACTGCCGCCACTAAATATCAGAAAATTCCTTTGCCACCCATAAGTGAAAGTTGAAAGCCGAGGTGAAGTGTGGAGAGGTAGCCGCGAAGACCAGTTTTTGGCCGCCCGCATTTGTCGCTCGCCTCGCACAGTGCAGGAAAACCTAGCATTCCATACGTTCCCGATAATCCCGTATGGTAATCGGCTTACTCTAGTATACTATAACCATCGTTATGAGATTCCCATCGCAGGTTCCCACGTGTATGTAAGATTCCGTGAGGGTGTGTACGATCCCAGTGGCACAATATCACAGTAGGAACCCGGACCTAATAGCAACGAGGATCCATCTTGAAGAGCCCACCTAGACTTTACTAGGACCCCTCTCTCCCGTATCCCCGGATATTCCACGATTCCGTCCCTTGTCGACACCCCCTCCATCTCTTCCTTATGGAGCCAAAGTTCAGAAGCTTCCTGATTCCTCACGTGGTTTGCCTACCGGCCTATTTGTTCACGAATGAATAGGAGCCAGCGCTTTTTCCTATAAGGGGTCCTCTAAGAAAATTTGTCTCTTGTCTCTGAAATTTGTCTTTGTCTCAGGTGAGGGATAGCTGTTTATGGGCAGAAATGGAAGTGGCACCACGCGCAGGGTTCTGTGGTCAAATTCTGGACAGCTCTCTACTCAACTCAAGCTAAGCCACCTTCCCTTCCAGAATCATCCTCGCTGTGAACCCTGCGAAAAGTTGATCTGCAGAGTGAACCACTGTTCAGCATTCCTCTTGGCAAGGGCACACGCTGATAGTGGAATTTGGTCTTCGTATTGACAATAGGAAGGGGAGGGCCTGACTTTAGTCAGAGGGATGTGGGTGCTACAGGCGCAGCAATTTCCTCACTGTGTTAGTTCTACTGGCTTGTTCGTTGTGCGGCTCTAAAATTATTGTGTATTCCAAGTACATTAGTTGAGAAGGGGCGCTATCGCAATATACGGGAGCATTGTGATGGGAATGTTTTTAAATACGTGACGAAAACGGCTTTTTCAAAAAATCAGACTACGCCTTAGGCAGGGAGGAGAGAGTCCAAGGTGCGTGAACCATTCCCATTTTACTCGGAGCTCCTGCCCCCTCCCAGAACCTCGAGGATGCCCCTGTGTATTGCGATAGCGCTCTTGCGCTGCCGAAATTTTGGAATTGCATTGGAATGTGTGGCGCATCGCAGAAGCGGGGGGGGGGTTGCCACTAGAGATGTCCCGTCTTCATAATCTCTTCGCAGTAAGTTTAATTTGGAATCTAAAATCACGGCTTTTACTCCACAGCTCCCAACAGACTCCAAGAAGTCCTTTATCATTCAACACAGTCAATAGGAGCTATTTTTACCCCTTATGATTTATGTTCTTTTCTTCCCTTGCTTATTTTTTCGAGCTATGATTTTTTACGACCCCCTAAAATCTGACAGTTGTCCCTTCAGAAAGGTGTATAGCGATAAAAGCTCATCTGAAATTGGCCGTTCACCATAAGTCCAATAAAAATGATGGCTATTAGACATTGTCGAGGAACAGTTGTCGCGCGGGAAATGATGTGATTGGGACGACGGATGGAACATGCGCAATTTGTTGCTATAGTTTACAACACATCGACAACTATTCGTGCACTTCCTTCTGAAAAACCGCTGCGCTGATCTGTTACGGAACAGGCATTCGTTACAGGACCCACCCACAACCACCAGCTTTATATTTCTCAACATGCTCGTTCTCCATCTATTACCAGCGCTTCATTTCTTCATCCTTCCATCCATACTACCCATCATTTTCCAAATTCTTATCGATTTATTGATTGTTTGCTGATATCGTAATTGTGTACGTGGTTGGCATGTGCTGTTCATCCACAAATGATCTCTTGCCCCTTGGACAGTTTTTGCCCGGCTTCATCGATTTCTCGGTTTCCCAGTCGTGTTCCCGTGGGAGTCTCATCCGGGTTCGAACCACCCACTAGCCTGTCGCTTTTTTAGTTGGCCGAGTTGCCCCGTCATTTCGTCGCTATTGTGCTCGTCACACAATTGCTTATTGTTGCATCCACGAGACGAGACGGGTTTTCTCTAATTCCTACTGGGAAGCGAGACCGGAAAAACAACCTTTGGGGTGTTATTATCGGCATCGTTAATCAGTCGGTATGTTGGCCACACAGCTTCTTCTGCTCGGAGACGGAGGAGCGGTCCTCGTCCTCGGGGCATTCAGGCATACTGTAGGAATCCTACTTATCGTATTTTAATTTGCGACTATTATGTTTTCTCTCGGCCAAATTTTATACTTTGTGGCCTTCATCTACCATTGCTAAATAATTCATTGTGAACTTTTGTAGAAGCAGAATTCTTTGTGACCTCCTGGAGAAGCTTCCGAAAGCCTTTCTGGTATCTGCTACATTTTTGTATTCCCTATAGATCATTTTCATTCTAGTGTTACAGAATGAAGGTTCACACTAGAGTGAAAATGATCTATAGGAAATACAAAATGTAGCCCGGTGAAGTGCCTTGCCTCTGCTCAGGTCAAATAAAATTGAGACACAACTCATTTGCTCGAAGGAAACCTAGTATCAACAAGGGAGGTCGTTCAGGGTGTGCCAAGCTTTTTCAAAATGGTTTCTTGCATGACATTGGGGCACATATGGGGACCACAGAACCATGGTTCATTTTTCCTGAACGGCCCTCTGAATACCAGAAAAGGGGTCCCTAGTTCGATTCCTCGTGGTGACAAATTTTTGCATTTCGAGTTGACGTTTCAAATTCGCGCAAAATGGAGTTAGCATGAATAATTAGTACCAAATTCATGATTACGTCAGTAACCCTTACAAATAGACTTTGATTGAAAAACTGGTGAAAAAGGTGTGACTAGGGACCCCCTTTTCTGGTATTCAGAGGGCCGTTCAGGAAAAATTAACCATGGTTCTGTGGTTCCCGCATGTGCCCCTATATCATGCAAAAGACCGTTTTGAAAAAGCTTGGCACACCCTGAAAGACCTTCCTTGTAAGCATAGAAGCCAAATAGGTTAAGCATGAGCCAGTGTGTAAGCATAAACTTAAGCGTAAGCATAAACACAAGTTTAACCTTAGGCTTCAATGATCCTGCAGCTCTAGTGACCTGACCTTACAAGGAGAAGTTAACGTCCCCCTGCCCGGTGCAAAATCATGTCGTACTGGGCGGAGGCGACGATTCGGAACTACTCTCGTCGAGAGATCGGCTCTCGCCCCCAATCGAACGTATATATCTATTATCTTATCACATTTGATTTGTATTTCCCCTATCTCCTTTATCTTTTAGCTTCATTATTTTTATCTTTATTATGTAATGTTTTTTTTGTATTTTTCTTCTCTGATTCCACTTATATTTTTTGTTTGGGTTTGTGATATGTGGGCACATACAGTAGCGGTCAAAAGTGTTCGCCGAAACGATTTTCAGTGCATTATTTTTTCTCGCTTGAGCAACGCCCTCCAAAGATTGATATACTATGTTTTCTAGTGTTTTTATATCCTCAAGTCTTGAAGAATCAGGATATTCAAAAGAAAAATTTTTCGAGGTCACCATTGATTTTTTTCTGGCAAAAAAAACGAGAAGCACGAAAAACGAACAATTTTGACCACTACTGTATGTGTATAATGTAACGTGTATTGTAATGTATCTAGTGTATGGAATTTTTTACGTGTTGAACGAATTTTATGATGCCACTTAATTGGCCATAAAAGGATGGAGGTCCGATTGTTGCCTGGTCGTTGGCGTCAACCCAGCTGAAGGAGTTTGACGTGGATGGTAGAAAGCAGTCTCTATGAACATTCATCTTTGGATCCTCAGCGCCTGGCCGACGACCGATCCACTCGATTTCTCTTGAACCTTTTGATCCGGCTCTTCAATGGCGTTATAGCGCGCAATATATTGAATCCTGAATAAATAACTGGCTAGTTTGCTCTTCAATTGCGCGCGGCTGACGAAGCTTTGTTTCCCTTGAGACCGCGCCTAATTGTTGTGAAGCCTGTCCTAGGGGCGCACTTGAGCCCGCATGCCGCCTTACAAATCGTCCTTCAGAGGTCCCTTGTGTAATTGAAGGTCTCAATTTTTCTCACTTTTTGCACTCCTTTGTTACCCAGCGACAAGGGAAGGGCGGGGAGCACACACGCGGAAGTGTTCCGCGAATTGATTGCCAGCTTTTTGATCTTTGTTGAAATTGCAGAATGCTGGTGGAATTGCGATGAGAAGCTTAAGGTTCGAACATTGGTGGCAGCTGTTTTGAAACCCGCGATGAAACAGTCGCTTTTTTAGCCGGGCGGAGGACTACTATCGTGCAGTTGAAACAATGCCTTTTTCTCCGAAGATGCTTGCAACGTCTGGGAGATAGATGCTGCCCTTCTGGGCGTAAGTCTCAAAGGATTACGCACATTGGTAGTATCAGTATTCATCTTTGAAAGAGACATGACTTTAGTAACGCTGAAAGTGGAAAATGGCCGTTCATATTGCCATGCAAGCAGGCGCTGAAAGGGCCCATTTTATCTGATCTGCCCAAAAATTTTGACTGATTTGACGATTCCTGTGGACGTTCCCGCCTAATTTGCACTTAAATCTGTCATATAAGAATGATGTCTCAAGCGCAAGGGAGTGAGGCCGGAAAATTAAAGGAAAACTGACGGTGCTATATGCATGATGTTCTTCCACCCGATCAGGTATTTAACGTAATATTCATTTGTGAAGACTCAGTAAGCGGTTTCAACTATAGTAAACAGATCTTCGGCGCCATTGCAATATACGGGGGCATTGTGGGGGCAGCGCATTTGAATCGCGGGAATTCTTCTTGTTGAAAATAAGGCCTAAGACTTGGCCGAGAAGGGAGGAGCTATAGGGGGCCTTAAATATCTTCATTTTCCCGAGATTCGTGCTATCTAGGCTTGAGTCTAGAGAGATGGGCCGTAGTTTACGATAGTGCCTTCGAATGTCTTGTGTCTTTTTGTGGACTTAATTTTTGAATGGTCCCTCGAAATTGAATGTTTCTACAGCTCTTATTCTTGCCGCATATGAAAATTTCAATATGGTTCCTCCCCGAAAAGGGCGAATCCCCCAGTGCAACACGATGAGGCGATGTCGGTGTGAAAGAATTAATTTTCGAATGAAGGTGACACAGGCTGGCTGAAGACGTACTAGAAGGTGATGTCTGGCTTTTCAAACTTGTAGAGAAAAGGACAATGCGGGGTGAACTGGATAAGAAGAGACTAGAGAGGTTCGTGGACTCCTTTTGCGGTACAGACCAGTGGGGTTGTTGGGCTGGCGCTCACATTCCTCTGTTTATTTGACAAATAATTCAAATGCTACCGTTAGTGGAGTAGTGTATCGAATGAATGGCGCTACTAGCAGAAGGTTAGTTGAGTATCGATTCCCTTTCCTGTTACTGGACCATTTAGTCCGAATGTATTAAGTTCCATTATTGGGTGTATGCAAAATTGTTCAAAAAAGATTCTAGTGTTTACCCGTGATTTATTAGTCACGTTCAGCCGTAGTTCATTTCATAGTAGGCCAAATATGCTTGCTGTTGCTGCACAATTCTTTATAGAAGTTGCATACGTGACGAATACAGTGCAAAAGGTTGACCAAAATTGTTGCCTGCTTCTGCCATGTTTGCCTAAACTAGAGTTTTTGTGCTGTGCATGGATCTGATACCGAACCGGATAAAAACCCAGCTCTTTATTTCACCAGACCTCTTTATTTAATTTAGGACTCTCTTTGCTTTTCTGCTTCCTTGCGTCGGGATCTGTGCTAGAATCCGTTTCTCTCATTTTTTCTCTTCTTCTCTGGGCCTTTTTCTCTCATTTTATTTTCGTCTTCTCACGTTCATTCATTTTTCCTGGTTAGGTTTTACGAGTGGGTTTCTCGATGTGCTCCGGTAACAGCTCGTCGACATATGAAGTCATGTTCGTTTTTCGGCTAGCACAGCGCCGCTGGTATGTTCAATACTGCAGAACTCCGTTGTGCTGTAAATTATCAGTTGCTAAGCTACCCTTTTTGCGTCACAATTACTTTTGTTCAAAAGGTTCTATTGCTTGTTTTGAGGAGAAATTTTGGAAGATTTTTCGTACTTTCTAGATTTCTGATACCTTGAAAGTCAAGTATCGAAAATTTGTATCGTTTTATATTATTATCTGTATTATTTAGTAATTATGGCTCTCGTCTCTCGTTTTTATCGCGCAGTTTATAGAGCAGGATCAAGCCTTAAAGAAGCACGGAGCTCCAGAAATATGAAATGGCTCGCGACTGTTGTCGGTGATCTCCGCCTAGTGTTTCTCCTTTTATTTAAAAAAGACATGTTATTTTGTTCTCTGTATTTCTAATTATTTGCTTTTTTTATTTTTTCTTTCTTTATCTCCAATTGCCCGGAATTATTTTCTCTATTTTTTTTTTTTTTAGGCAGAAATTGTCCTACCGAATCCGAAGGAAATGTCGAGTGTTAGAAAATTTTTTCGTTGTTGAAGGATTATGTTCTTTTTCTGTAGTGTCTGTTAGCGTGTTTTACTGTAAATCGGAGCTATTTTCTATCTCCCATTTGAGTTCTGCGACCAGTTATTCGTTAACTATAAGTCGTATTATGCTTTTTTTGGGTCGTTTGTATTTTTCTATTTTATATTTTTCTCGAGTTGTCTTATTTTTTGCATGTAGAACAAGGGTTTCTTTTCATACTCCTCCATTGCACTTAATGGGCCATCGAATATACGAACTGATAAAGCCTTAGGAGCAGCCGGGGAGAGGGCGGGCGGCAGGCTGTGTTTTTTTTTTTTTTTTTTTTTTTGTTTTTTTTTTTTTTTTTTTTTTTTTTTTGTGTTTTTGTGAATGTTTGCGAATGTAAAGGATTTATGGAAGCTCGGCAAGGGTTATAAGGATAAAGCATTTGCTGTTGATCAATCCCTTTTTGGGATGCGGCACGCATTCTACTTCCATTTGTACATTCGCAGTGGCGTTTGAATGCGATGTGGCCTATACAATGACTTGCGGGGGCCAGCCGATGTGTAAAGTCAGTGTTTTTATTATGTGTGTCTCTCGACAGGGTGGCTGACCAATTAACCGACCCGGAGGGAGTTTGGTGTTGTGAGGTGGGTTTAGGTTTGGGGCGGGGCGACTCACGACCGTGTATGTTGGGGAGGAAAAGTGTTGTTGCGGACGCTTGCGTGGTAAGCGTTGACACTTTCGGGCGTTGTGATAGTTCTGGGGGTAGGGGTAGGGTAATAGGTGATTGATTAAATGGTAAGTTAGAGGGGGATTTGTTCCCGGTGGATGTATTCGTAGTGTTAGTGTGTGTCCGGAGGCGAGGGCTGAGATTGGTCCGTGGCGCGCGCGAGGTTAAGGTGTTTGGGTTCGTGCGGAAATGGCTGTTGTCGTTAGCGTAAAGTCGGTGTGAGGTTGTGCTTGTGATGGTGTCTTGCCCGAATTCTAGTTCGTACGTTGTAACGGCTCAAGCTAGTATCGTGTGTTGAGCTCAATGGTCCGAGATCGCCGGAACTGTTGACGATGTTATATTGGTTGTGTTGTTGTTAAGAGAGCCGATGAATGGCGATCTCTCCTACATAGAATGGGAACATGAAGAGGCGCGTGCCGATGGTGCTCGTAGACAGTTCCTACATCCAGCACATGGTTTATACTGGGTGACATTGACTGACGGTCGGGTCACCATGGGAAAGCTCTTCCACATTGCTTCAAATTTCTAAGGTTATTAGTTTTGGTTTCGACTAGGTGGTGATTGTTCAGTGGAGTGAGGAAGGAGGCAGGAAGAGGGGCCAGGCATTTTTGGAGATGTCTGTCAGATTGTCAGGAGAGATGCATTGGGTGAACTTGAGGATGTACTGATGAACTGTGGCCACTTTAGAAGTGATCTGTCATGGCCTCAAGCACGGAATAGATCGGGGACTTTGGAAGCGCAAGCTGCTATTGGGGATTGAAACTTCTCACAAGTTTGCTTATCCATGCAAAGGTTACTGTAACAGTTAAAAAACAAACTGCTGACTCTAATTAGTCCTTCTCTCAATTGAGCGCCGGTAATAGCTTAACACATGACTATTAGGAGACTTCTCATAATGTTTTGTTATTCTACGGTGGGTCGTTTTTGGGAATAGCCGTGAATGCGTTATTGTCTTTATCGCTGAGGAAAATAGGAAGCGTGCATGTGTCAAGCACCTTAGAACGCGTACGTAACGGATGGTTTTTAATGACGCTCTCATATTTGTGAATATATTATTTTCAGTTTTTCAATTTTTCGATCAACTTTTTCGTTGATATTCATATGTTGTGTTGTTATATTGTTTCCAATAATACTATGCTTACTTATTTTCCTTATTTATCAATTTTATGGATTACAAATATTTTTTCTTTGCATCCTCAGACCCAGAAGAAGTGGAGGGCTCGGTTAACATTGCAGGGTTTCATTGAACCGACCAAGTATCTAGGATACAGTGCCCTAGCCAATGCGCTATCTGTGCCGATCCCTTGCGCCACTCGTCTCTTGTATGCCTTTCATTTGGCCAACGGGATCCGCTCGTGGATATTCCTGAGAGTATTTTAGGAAGTGCTCCGTGGCACGGAGCGATTATCTTGCAGGTTATTCTACAAGGAGCTTTTTTCAGCAACTGCTGTTTCCATAACTATGCCTCTTTGACTTTCTTTTCTCAGTGGTCCTATTCGTTTGCAATTCAAACAACATGAAAATCGCGACGTTGACGTCAAAGTTAAATCTTTCAATCAAATTCTCCACTGCGTGGGATGACGACAGATGTTCAATTTGCGAACTCAGAAAAACATCGGCTGACGTCGTTTTTGGACTGATGACATTCAGAGAAACAAGCTGAATAAATCGGATTCTAAGCTACACAGGAACTTTTGTCGGTGCTGGTAGCAGTGGCAGATGTTCGGCTGCTCATGGCTGAGCTCTGAGGAAGTTTCCTCTCTATGATCTGTTAGTACCACCTCTGATTCTTTCTAAGATAAATAATGCTAAACAACGTTTAATTCATATTTTACATATTTTGCCTTTGTATTTGTTCAATTTGAAAACGAAACCCGTCCAAAATTGAAAATGTTTACAGACCTAAAAAAGAGTCCTAAGGTGCGCAATGTCTGAGCAAGTTATAATTTCAAACAGGGTTCCTTTGAGCTGAGAAAAATATCAGGAAGATTGTCTTTGTGAAGCTCAGAAATCGATCAATAATATAAGACAAGTATTTCTTTATATTATAATATATATACCTATTTGACTGATATGTGGTCTTCACAGATAAACAAAAACGGTTCATCGGGTGGAGAAATGAGGGAGGAACCTTATCGCCCAATCATTCTAATTTCTATGGTGTTCATCCTCTTTTTCGCTCTAAATCTGGGACTTGAATGCCGTCGAGCTTTACTGGGGAATTTCTAGTCCATGACGGAGTATCGTTCTCCCATCCCTATTGGTCAGTAAGCCTGGTCGGATAGTTTCATCGGAGGAAGGAATGTTTATTATTCTGATGACCATGGCGTTCGAGTGGCTATGAATTCGCAGTATGTGGGGATTTTATAGCCTGTCGCTTATCGACTCACTCCATTTAAATTCTTTTGGCTCCGTTTTCCGTAAATCGGCAATGGAGTGTAAGCTTGAGTCGTTACCTATCAAAATCTTGGATCATTTCGTGGCTTTAATTATCGCCCACCGGCAAATATCTTTCTACGATGTAATCAATTTGCACCAGAAGTTTTGAAAGATGGTGCTGTTAGGAGGACAGCTTTCATACGGCTCGCCAAGTGGGAGAGCAGAATCGTGGCATACATTGCGGTTGGCTCTTGAAGAAATTCTCGTAGCTTTGTAGCATTCGTGACGAGGACCCGATCACACGAATCTCTCATTTTACGTCACTGGTGCGCTATGTTGAGGTGAAAAGAGATCGTACGAAAGAGTTGAATGACTTGATCGAGCTTGGAACAAAGCACTGGAATCATGGAGTACTCTGAAGAATCATGCGAGCTTTGGAGGGTTCGTAGAGGATCTAGCTGGTGCGAAAGTAGCCAAGGTGGGGCTCTCTTGAAAATGGTAGTGAAAAAGGGTTGGAAAGTTATAATATTATTTCTGATGCATAACCACACCTACTTAAAAGCAAGCTCCAAGGGTTCCGGAGCCAATGCTGCATTCTGAAGCCTTAGCGCTTAGGCCTTGTCAAATCATTCCCGAACTTATGGATGTGCTCCTCGCTTGCGTACCACTGTATTTTTCTCGGGGAAAGGCTTAATTTTGACCAGAAATTCCGGACCATGCCTTTGAGGAACGCCAAAAATTCATAACTAGAATTAATCAATCCTAAAATTAGTTTGTGTGACTACCTCCCAAAACAATGACTGGCCTTTCAGCAGTCTCTTCCGAATTCCGCTCTAATTCTTGATCCATTCTTTGCTTCTATCGCCAGTACCTGTGCTTATCCGCGACTTTCATTTGCCCGTCGAGCTCTTCTACCATAGTTATATATCACATTTTATGCGTATATAGAGTTATTCCGTGGTTTCAGAACTTCAACTGCTTCTCAAACGACATCTCTTCATCTGTCCATGGAACCCACACATTCGAGACACGCTTCCCGGAAAGTGCGTTCGGAGGCCACTAGAAGAGGGGCGTTCGGCCGAAACCCGCGACTGCAGCCATTCATGGCGTTAAGTGTCCCCTCACCAGCGCAATTATGGCCACATTCTCACATTTTGATTATGTTTATGAGTGCTGACTGATTTTTGCTGCTGATGGTCCTGGCACCAACTGGGCTGGGAAACCTTGCGGTCTTTTCTGACCCTATCTCCTGGGCAGGACAAAAAGGGATAACATAGCACAATAACTGTCTCGTATATTTTCTTGAATGGCTAGAAGACGCAGTTTATGGCGGTTTTGCAGAGGCCGGTAAGTAGTCACCTCAAGTTTTGTCAATTTTCAAGATTTCGTGATGCAGGAGCAGGCTCTATAGCGCTACACTTGGAAATCTACCCTGCCTAAAAAGTACTTGACTAAGTATCCAATACTGCGAGTGGTGGACTCTGTCTTACTCCGACCTCATTTGAAGTACTGTAACTTCGATTGAATGGCGGCAACTAATAATATCTTGTAAATAACTTTGCTCGTATACCATCGCTCTTTCCTAGTCATATTTCCTGATTTTCCCATTATTTTGATGTCTTTTTTCCTTGTTCAGCGAAGAAATAGAATTTCTCGCCTGATATTTTGACATATTCCTCCGTAACCTCATATAATCATGCAATTCGAGTCAATCCAGCACTCAACCCCTTGAACCTGCTTGTATAGCCGTGCACCTTCCTACCGTTCGCACCCTTCCCTCTTTTTCTAGAACTCTGATTTTCCAACATCCTCACCCTGAGCTCATCTTTCCTTGAGACCGCTAAATCTTTCAACTTTTGCCCTTTATCATTTTTTCATTTTTTTTATTCATTTTATCATTTTTTCCGGGAATTCTCAATTATCTTTTATCATGTGAAGCCAGCAGATCGGCTCCCAGTCATCGTGAGTTAGTATCAATCGTCCATAAATTGGGCGAAATTCAGTTTGGACAAGTTGGGTTTAATCTGCGCTTTTCACAGTGAAAGGTCGTTTGGGTAAAAACAGCACTGCATTCCCTGCAGGGATAAGGAGAGGAGTTTCTGGAATAAAATAGGAAGTTTTGTGAAATCCGACCTTTTTCATTTTCGCAGTATTCCGCTCATTAGATAGGAGCACCTCGAAGAAAAGGAGCTGGAGAAAGAGGGGGGGGGGGCAAAGGGCATATGTGGATGACCCTCCTGGTGAGTGGTCGTGCTCAAATTACTCCTATATTGGCTGGACTTTGCCCAATGCCGTATTTTTTCTAGAATTACTTCCCTCTTTATTTGACTAAACTAGTTGTGCTTTGAAGTTTGGTATGGGTATCCAAGGAAAAAAGTCCCGGTTCGTTCTGCTTACCAGCCCATTCGTCGACTTTTGACTGTAAAATCTCCAAATTGATTCTTCTCACATCTTTATCCTGTCAGGGATGTTCAGTTTAAACCTTTTGACGAATTTTAAGGTTTCCTAGCTGAGGAACACGAAAACGGAGGGCTGTCTAGCACTGGAAGCGCGCTTTAATCGCGGTCATTTCTCATCTCGCCGACTACTTCGTGTAGCCGTCTGGGCTCACGGGCTTAGCCGAACACACTCGGGTCCGCTCGCACTCTCCGCGGACCTCGCAAAATTGAAATTTTGCTCATCCTCGTCATCGTGCGCTTCTTCTTAAACGGGCGGATATTGATCGAGTTGTTGTGTTTCTTCTTAAGAATTACGACGAAAATTCAATTGCCGGCCTGACGAGTTTCACGCGGCGGCAACAGAACCTGTGCGAAGCTGATGAGCCTAAATTCGCTCCTTCCTCATCCTCTATCTCGTGCAAAGCGGATTGTGGAGTGTCCTTTCCATCCCCCCCCCCCCTTGAGAACTCAATTTTTGGCACTGCTTTTGAATACTACATAGGGCAGTACGTCCTTTGAATCCATCCATTCCTTCAGTATTTCTTTTCGAAGGGTAAACAATTCAGAGTGTATTTTGGTGAAGATAAGGTGTCATAGCCTAATGGTTGGTGCAATTACCTGAATAAGGTATGATAATTATCGACGAATAAATTGAGACGGCCTTGGGCTACTGGGTCGGGTTGCACTCGTTTTAGCACCTGATAATTGCACCAACTACTCAGACGTAGTCCTATAGGTTAACCCAGATTTGATCCTCTTCATTTCAACAAGAAGAAAGGCAGTAATCACTGACGACGCACTACAGGCTTCAACTGATTTTCCGGGATGCGCCACGCATGCGACTCAATGTTTGAATATTCGGCGGTCATCAACGCCCATGTGGAGCCTGCAAATACCCAGATTTAATTCTCTGTCAGTAAATTCCATGTTCGGTTTTCTGGAACCTGGGCATTTTGAATATTGTGTTGTTTCCTTCTGTGCCATACAGGTTGTTATGGTGGAACACGTTTATTGGTCAACGTTTCGACAATTCGTCGTCTTCAGGACCTGAAACTGGTTCGAAGTCCTAGCTCTGTTGCTCACCCGTTAAGTGCCTGAAGCGCTCCTTGCTAACTTCCCAGCAACGCGGAATAATGCAAAATTAAGGATCCCCGCGAAAGCATTTCTCTCTCAGTTTATTCAGATAGAATATTTTTCAAGCCTTTCAAGACTGATCTTTTTATTAGGCTTACGTTTCGGCTTCTTCGCCTTCGTTAGAGCCTTAAACTCCGCTGCTAAGCGCTAAGACAGTATCAGACCACGGCTCGTACTAACTTAGTTACTTAAGCTTGAAGAATTATTCCTACTGAACTAACCATGCCAACATTGTAAGAAGGTCGAACATGGACTATTCTCTCAGTTATTCTCAATGAAATAAAAGTCACGACTTGGAAAACGCGTTTCCCAAACTGGTATCTAATAAACCAGTTTTCTTGAGATGCGCCGTGCCTCCGACATTCTTCGGAGCCTACTGAGGACCACAGGCGCTTTCGACAGGTTCTTTGATGTGACCCAGATTTGATTTTCTACTGGTTATCTGAAAAATATAACAATCACTGGAGACGCATCGAAAAATGGTCGCTTCTGAACTGGGATATGCCTGGCTTGGAATGCGCCGTGCATTCGACTTTCTCCAGAATCTATTGGATGCTATTGGCGCAATTTTCAATATAACTTTTTCGTTTTCTCCTCCTTTCCATTGTGATTATCACTTCACAGCCTTCTGCTGAACCTTCTGAAACTACGGAAATTCACGCAAATGTCAATAAAACTCGCTCAGTTATGCTTGAATTATGCTCAATTATGAAGGAAGTGTGCTCCATAGGAAAAGGTCATTCACATAAATCATACATATAGGTCATTGGGTCCGGAAAATGAGTTGGAACAAAACTAATTTGATGTTCAAATCGGAGTTTTTGCAACTCAAGACAGGAGAACGAATGGCCGTTTGCATGAGCGTGGTGTGAAGTTTCCGCAGCGAAAAACGGGTATCTAGGTAAGCGGTGACGAAAGGTGTTAGAAAAAGAGCCGGATCGACCGGGTTTTGAATCCGGGTCAGCCGCATAGGTAACCTAAGCGTGTTCATTCACGTAAGCGGAATTAAATAAGTTCAGGGTTCCAGCGATTATCCACCATGAATTCAACCATGCGGATAAGAAGCTTCCAGAGGTTCACCTAATCCCAAGTTTTCCCTATAGCCATACGGACGGATCCGCCCCCACCCCTCCCTCGTTTCTGGCAGCATTTTCATCCCTGCTTCTTTTTTTCAAAAAAGCTATAGGCGATACGTGGCAGCGAAGATCTGAACCCCTTCTCAGTTTTTGCTCCCTGGCTGTCACGGGTCATGCGTAACCTCCCTGGACTCGCTCTGATTCTTCAGGAAGACGGAACGGCGCACATTTCTTTTGATGATTCGTCGCCTGCTCTCCCTTTTCCTCATTTACGCATATTCTCCACCTCCCATTACCCATTTGCCATGCCTATTCAGCCCGTGTTAGCATGACACATCAGGGGTTATGCA
>MU889304.1:0-36693 GCA_036418205.1 Ostertagia ostertagi
GCCAATTATGGCGATTTCGTTCATAGACGGGTGAACGTTACCGGTTCTTGCAAGCTCCTTGAGGGAGAGTTTTGTAAAGCATGCTTCTGAAATTTTGCCGTCATGTTTGGCGATTCCATGGAAATAGTTGCTTGGCACTAAAACCTCTGAAAATTTTTCTGCAACGAATTCAGAGGTACTAACGTTTTTGTGAAAACTGGCTACCTATGCAGTTATCGCGATTGTGCCGATATAAGTCGCACTGGTCCTTGCAAGGGTCAACCGTCCGTTGGACAAAGTCCAACGCATGGCTCTCTAGCGTGTGAGAGTAATGCCGAGAGTGAACGTACGCACGGAGACACAGACGGCTCGCGCAAGGCGAGTGCGAATGCCGGCGCGGAGAGCGGTCAACCCTCGGCTGCAGGTGGGTGTGGGTCGCTAGGACACAAAACGAATTTTTTTTCACTTTTAGCTGAGCAAAAGTTTTTCGCTGCGGGAACCTCAGGTCCACCCTTTACCATTATTAGGGATAGACTTAAGGTTCCCGAATCGATAAACTTCCGGCTGTGCGGAAAGCGAAAAATTCGTTTCCTTTCCTAACGTCTCACACCTGGCAGGGTTGCTGGGGCTTGTGACTTGTATCACTGCACGCCACAAGCACCAATGTATGTCCACGGTCTAGAATGCGCTGTTTTCTGCGTCTCCCTATTTCTCTATGCTCTCTCGTCCCGAGTCTGTTTTCTCCACTTACGCTCAGTCCCATCGCGGTCCATTGCTTGCTGTCGAATCGTAGACTCGTCAGTACCTTTACAATGGTGGTCCTTACTTCATGGTCCTTTCCGCCGGCTTTCTTTCCTATTTCTCTAATGGCGGTCCACATAGCGCCTCTTACGTTCATCAGTGAACACAGGAATCTTACGTAGTTGGGCGCGGAACGAAGTTTTCAGGTAAGGAAGAAACCAAGAAAAATGGCCTTTGACTCACAGGCGATCTATAATTCTGATCGCCGATTTCTGACATGTACGAGTTTTCTGGGGGAAATCTTGGAGGTAGACGAGTAGAGAGAGGGAGGAGACGAGAGAGGCAGACACTGAAGCAGCGCCTCATGTCACAACTGACACGTCCATTCGGGAAGAGGAGGGTTCATCAGCTCCGCCCTACCCGTAACCCGATAACGTCGCCTATGACACTCCTTTTGTACCGCACGTCGTCTGCTTGGACAACTTGACGGTGTAGAATAGCGCCACATGCGCAGGCAAATGCTCTTGACCACTGCCTTTAAGGCTATAACGTAACAACATATCAACTGACGACTCACTATTTCACCGGTCAAAGCTGATTGCATGACTAGCGGCCCTGTGCATGCGAATGTCCTCAGCTCCTTGTCGTCCACCGCGCTTACTTTCTTGGCCTTTAATTTTGTTTGTGACTAAAAAAACAAAGGTTGGTTGGTTGTTGTTATTTTTTAGAAGTAAAAAAAGCCTACCTTGAACAATATCTCAGCATCCTTCCGCGACAGCATTTCGAGAGATGACTGAAATTTTACAAAGAAACCCTTTGTTGACAAAAAAGGGACCACTTCGTTATGCAAGCCGTTGCTATTTTACCTTCATGCACCTTTGAACTTTTCCAATAACGGGTAAGCTAGCGCTATCGCAAGATGCGGGGGCATTATGGTGGCAATGCGGGGCGGCTTATTGGTGTCAATGCGATTTGAAAACAGTGAAACCTTTTTCTTGAAAAACGGGACTACGCCTAGTGGGAAGGGAGAAACACTCCAGAGTGCGTAGGCAGTATTCATTTCCCTAAAGTTCTTTACCCCTCCTAGGCCCAGCCTAGGAAGATGCCCCGTATCTTGCTATAGCACCGATTGGTCAATCTCAGGATAAGTAAAACTTACACGGTTACTTGAAAAGCCTGATTTAGGTGCTGCCAGCTGTGACGACGGTCTCGCTTATACGTTTGCGTGTTTCTGAGAAAGGCGAAACTTGCCTTCTCCTTTAGCTACGTTGAAAAAGCTAACAGTTCACCTTGCAGTAACCTCTTTTTACGTTTTGCACCGGCACGAATGTACAGCATAAAGGCAATGAATACTGCGACAACAAGAATAATAACAATCGCCGCCATTTGTAGCCTAAACCAGTTTTTTTTCCACAAGTTTTGAATAAATCTGCAGAAACAGATTTCGCAATGTTTTCATTGCAGACGACAATAATTTTGCTTCCCGAACATGCTATTGCTATGTTTTCCTCATGCACCTATCGTGATCAAGTGCAGGTGGTGTAGCGGCAAGTGTTAACGCGGGCCGTTTTTTTGAATCACCACGAGGCGCAATCGCATAGACACGTGGGCAATGTGATGGCAAAGCATTTGAACCCGTCTCGAATCTCTTTCTTGTTGTCAGACCGCCGTCACACTCGGCGACAGACAAGCGATGGAGCGACGCGATCGTCTAATGAGTTCAAGCCCTAGGCAGATGGAGAAACTTCCGAGTTCACGCGCAAATTTAATCATCCCTGGGGATCCTGAAATCCCGTTCCTATAGGCTTATTGTTAGTCCTAGGAGGATGCTCCCATATTTTGCAACACCGCCTTGCCAGGGAAACTACAGTTCCACAGTAGCGGCAATTGAATGCGTTTTGGTCCATACATGGCCAACTTGCAACTAGTCAATGCATGCTATATAAGACGGGTAAAATGCTCCCACAAATGTGGCACCATTAGCGAAGTTGCCAAATGGAAGGCTTGACTGATCCGGGCCGGATATGATCGGGTATCGACCCACGCACAGTGCTGGCTTATCTCTGTTCAAGCTGCCGATTCCGCTTGCGAACCTTTTCGTCGAAGAATAATGAAAAAGTTTCCTGATAAGTTGATATTTACTGAATTGAACTAGCTTACGTCGTTTGATTCTCATCGGTTGACGTCTCTTCGGCTTCAAAATAGCTAAATAGTACTCAAGTTATCACAGCGCTCATTGATCACTGAGGCAGCGTCATATAGTTGGCGATTCGTAAATCCGCGACTAAATCCGGGCGATTGCCTCTACAAGGAAAGGGTCCGCTATAGGATTAGGCGGTCATACTGACGCGATTTAGGCGAGTAGGACGGATCGCCTCTCTAGTGGGCGTAGAACCAACTGATTGTCATGCAATTTTCGTTTTCTTGATCGCTGGCCACCCTATCGCCTTTATTCTCCTGACGCTGATCCTGCCGCTATTTAGCTATCTTCCAACTCTGAATGCTCAGGAGAGTGGATATGAATGCTTATTGCCGTCATTGCATAATAAAGAAAATCGTGGACAAGTGAAAGTAAAATAACGGCGACTAATAAAGAGTATCATTGTGTATTGTGCTAAACCGCCCTCGTTTGGACATGGGAATGCGCCCTAGGACCAAACTAGGACGGCTTTAGCACACAAAATGGAAGCATTGGGAGTCGCGGAATGGACCGACCCGGTAAGTAAAAAGGGAAAAAGCTCGTTCAGTTTAGGCTGGAATGCAAGCACAAAGAAGATGTTTGGGTCAGTTGGTTGCTCATCCCACCTATTACTTTGCCCTACAAAGAGGTAATCACTCTACTGAATAAATCATATCAAATCAGATAGATCATACTTTCCCCTATAGAGAGGAAATCTCTACTACAATGCGACGCCTCAACTTATTTCACCACGACCCCTTCGGAACTAGACTACGACTTACCACCTACAACTACACTATACAAAAACCTGAAACTATGACCGCTACCTTCCGACCCTCGACCGCCCCTACCAACTGATCCTTGTTCAGTGCTGTAGACCTTGCTTGTAGGTGTCCCTTGACCCAGCCGAAAATAAAAGCCAAAAGAACCGGTAAAAACATATTAGTCGGTGCAATTCATTCTGATAACTGAAGAACCACATAGCGAAGAAGCATTGTGAGCGGGGAGGAGAGAACAAACGACGAGAAGATGAGAGAGAGCATAGAGACAATGGAGCGTTGAGAGTTGACGATGGTTGCGTAGCGAGTAGGCGATAGAGGTGATGATTTGGAAAGAAAAGTAAACGCATCGATAATGGAGCGGTTCATAGTTGGCGATCGTACGTGCGATTAAGCGATTAGGCGATGATTCAAAAATAAAAGTATACGTATCGATTAGGCGACTTAGGCGAATAGGCGAGTAGGCGATAAGAGAAGGATGTGTATTGATTTGATGCTCCGCCCATCAAGCGATCGCCTTCTCGCCTACAACGTTCTACGGGCGGAGCAAACCAATCAATACGTATGTGGTGTTCTCGCCTAATCGCTGATCGCCTACTCGCCTACTCGCTAGTCGCGCCCATTAAGGGCGATGGGCGAATTGCGAGTACGCGCAAGTAGGCGATATGAAAAGACTATTCATTTGATTTGCGCTTCGTCTATTGAGCGATCGCCTAAAGGCCTACTCGCCTACAATTCTCTATGTGGCCGGAGCAATCCATCAATACTTATGCAGTCTCCCCGCCTGATCGCCTAATCTCATACGTCTATTTTTCAATTGTAGACTAATCGCCTAATCGCTTAATCGCGCGTACGACCGCCAACTTGAACGTTCATAGCGAAACGTAGCAAGCGTGATTTCACTTTTAAAGGCGGAAGTTCACAGTTGAGCGGTGGAGTCCCCATGGGCAACACAATCCTCTGCGGTCTATCTATGTATCCTTGTGCCGCCGAGGAGTGGTACAACATTTGGTCTGGGACCAGTCTACCCTGCTCAGGATTCTCTCCGTCCGCTAATCGTGGAATTTCCCTTTAAACTATGTTTGCCGACATGGCCAAGCGTGATTAGTCCTCAGATAGGAACACCGGGAGGTGATAGCCTTTGTATCCTGTCCGAATTGATGAGAAGGGCGAGATGGGAATTGCCTTGAATGGTTAGGGTTCCATTCTGGTATTACGAACCGTGCGGAATCAGCAGTGAAGCTTCAAGGACATTAACTGAGCCTTATATTCTTCAAAGAACACACCTTGGTACATTTGAAAGAATGGTAGAACTGTGTTGTATTGAACGAGTACTTGACGCCTGGGTGACGTTCCCTGATACAGGCAGCGCTGAAAGATCCTCATTTACCTGTGAAAGGTACGGATGACTTCAATGTGACTTAGAACTGGAGAAGAACTCACGCATGGCATCTGTTGGGGTGAGGCTCTCATTAGACATGAGCAAAAGGGACCATAATGTGCAATGGCAAACGAGTAAATGAACCTCCTTCTTCTGATACAACCACCATTTTTGATAGCCATTCCCTGATAACTTGTACCTCAAGTGCGATTTCACAAGCATTTCATGCGTTTCGACGGGGTTCTTGGTCGAAATCGCGCCTTTCTACCAATGTCTATGGCCTGTGATGAAAAATCTCAGCCATACGGGTTTGAAGTACCGTGAAGCGCCAATATTGGCTCTAGCTCTCCTGCACATCCAGATAAACCTACCTCGTGGTGAGCTCTGACAAGTGCCAACCGTTTGCAACTCATGAAGGGGCCGCCTCCGGCACGCCTTTGATCAGCTAACTTCAGCAATCTAACTGGTCTCTACACGCTCTGATTGCTGCACTAAATGACAACACTTCACACCTCACCCCTAATACTAGCGCAAAGAGAAGGGGAGGCCGCGAGGGTGGGTATAACATTCCTTAGAAAAAGCGGGCTATTTTACGGTGAGACTTGTAAAAAAGTATTGGCCGATCCCAAAAGCACTCACAGCCCTGCAAACATGGCTCCCTTTTCCACGCCACTTTTAAAATATGCAAATACGACTCTCTATAAAAAGTAATAAATATGAATCCCCGTCGGGAACCGGCCAAACGCACAGTTGACCCTGGTGCTCGTTGAACTTTCTGGGATGTGCCACACTACTACGACTTTCCTAAAATCGCGGAGGACTTTTCCTGTGAATTAGGTGTAGCCCATTACAATGAATGGGCGCCTCAAGTGAACATGGTTCTCACTGAAAGCTTGCCACCAAAGCGTCTTACAAGGAAAGTCCCTCGAGTCGCCATGGCCATTCGAGAAGAGATGTATACTCAGGTATGCGTCTTGGAACGCTGATCTCGAATCCGTCTCCCAAATCTGCTAAACGATCCGGAGAGAGAAGTTAGGGGGGTGGTTTCACCATGGAGGTCCAGTTCTTAATGCTACTCGACAACCAAAAGTACGTGCTTCGGTGGCGCAGCCGTTCCTCAAGGCTCCGTTCGGAGTTGCAGGAGCAGCACACAAGGTTCGGATCCTTGATGCATGTGTTGCTTTTGCATTTGTCTTAAAATATTTTTTAAACGTTTGCAAAACAGTTTCGTAGCCAACTTTGACCACTTTCAACCTCTATTATCCTTTTCTAAACTAGTTTCCTGAGGTTACTTCTACTGTGACTTATTCAACTATGACTTCGTTTTTAAAGCCAATTGTGAATATTTATTTCATGCATATTTTACAGTGATGCTTCAGAAACACCTGCTGAGCATATGTGATAATCTATCACAAAATGAGTGAAGCAGAAAAGCTTTTCACAGTGCGAACATCGGATAAAGAAAAACTCGCTGCATCCATCGCTCTCACACATTCCCTCCAGTTGGGATGAAAAACAGTATTGTACAGGGGTCTCAAATTCATTCGGAATTCATCCTGTATTTTGAACGCTGGGAGAGGTTATATGCGGCTCCGTAGGTAATCGAGCAAGAAAGGAGTTTCTATTTAGAAATCACCTCATGTAGGCAAGAGAAGGGTTGGAATAGTCAAAGTTGGCTACGAAACTGTTTTGCAAACGTTTAAAAAATATTTTAAGACAAATGCAAAAGCAACACATGCATCAAGGATCCGAACCTTGGTGCTGCTCCTGCAAGTCCGACAGCTTACCGGCTGCGCCACCGAAGCACGACTGCTTGGTTGTCGAGTAGCATTAAGAACTGGACCTCCATGGTGAAACCACCCCCCTAACTTCTCTCTCCGGATCGTTTAGCAGATTTGGGAGACGGATTCGAGATCAGCGTTCCAAGACGCATACCTGAGTATACATCTCTCTCTCGAATGGCCATGGCGTAATAACTTCGGCGACCGGGACTTTCCGGATCATCTCGGCAACCAGAGTGAGCATTCAGCGTTATGTAGAGCTGTTCTGGGAGCCTATCAAGCACACAAGCTATTACAGCCCTGCTTTCCTTATTTTTTGAAAAAGGCTAATATTATCATATATGAAAAAGGCTAATATTATCACTAGAAGCCTGTGCGTTTTCATCTGCACCCTCGCCTTTAGTTGGGACAGTCTTGTTAACAGCCACCAACCTCGGAATCTCAAAAGTTGCAAGCTTAGGCGTTGAATACTGAAATGCAGGCCGTGTAGCAGCTTCCGCGCCGCAGCTAGTCACCATTTCAGCACTCCTTTCTTTTGCACGAGACGATAATGAACAAGAGTACATCTGTAAAACAGCAGCCCACGACCAGACCCAAAAAGCCCTGAACAAAAAAGGATATGTGAGGAAAAGCTCCATTATTCACAATATGGTTAATAGAGGACATTTCAACCAATTCTCGGCCCTAACACATCCTGGGTGAAAAGATGAAAACAGAGAAAAGGAAAAAAGACGAAATGGATAACAAAAAAATGGGGAAAGCATTTCTGAATGTAACTAATGTATGCTATACAGAAGGACTTCCGGCCCAGGGTCAACCGTTACGTTGGACCGACGTTGGACCGACGTTGACCGCTCTCCGCGCCGGCATTCACTCTCGCCACCCGCGAGCCGTCTGTGTCTCCGTGCGTACGTTCACTCTCGGCATTACTCTCACACGCTCGTCGCGTTGGACTTTGTCCAACGGACGGTTGACCCTGTTTCCGCCTCTTCAGGAACGCCCTCTCGGACATTCAGGACATTCACTCTCGCCACGCGCGAGCCGTCTGTGCTCTCCGCGCGTACATTCACTCTCGACACTACTCTCACACAGTAGAGAGCATGGTCGAAGGATTTCCTCGACCGTTATTCACCCTATCTGGTTGCCACTAAACGCCATAACTTATGTGAATAACTGATATTTTGACGATAAAAATTCACCATGTTCCGGGATTTGCAATGGAAACCCACGATTGAACAGGCAACTGATGATGGAACGGTACCACTAATCAAGCTACTCTACAACTTTTTATAACTCATTTGACGCCGGTCACACGACACGTACTCTTTATTCGCTCTGAATATTACCTTCACATTATATGTATACATTTCCTATCGTCATCGCACCTTTTATACTTCTACACTTCTACGTAAACATAATATCACATTAAGAGACTATAAAACTACGCATCTGCGTTTCACAACCAGCGCATTTTAATATAAGGAATGAATGAAGACGGCTTGTGAATACTGTAATTGGGCTGAAGAAAGCTTATGAATGCCGTAGCCGTGCAGCCTCAACAATTATAACTGAGACATTTGGAGAGAATCAAGTGATAACAATTCTATGTTCAATCTTCAAGATTTCGGAACGCGGTCTGCATTGCTTCTAAGAGATCGTCATATTCCTTCTTGATCTTCTGTTCACCATCCTTCACGGGGTCCTGAAACGCAATCGATATTGGGAAATTACGTATAACAAACGATGTGAAGAAATGGCAACAAACCTTGAACTTCATTGACGAAAGCTGATACAGCAGGTCTCCCATATGATCTCTGATAATTGCCCATGTCACCTTGTTTTCCGACTGGGCTGTGGATTCAACAGCATGGCGAGCCAAATCATAGAATGCAATCCTTAATTACCGTTTTACTCTAACCAAATTTGTGAACTTGAATTAAAATTTCTGCTCATTTTGGTAAATTTCCTATTATATTTTGCTAAGACAAACATGTTTTTGAGCATGCCGACGGTTTTGTAGAAGGGACAGAATCGATCGTATGGAGTGTAACCGTTTTGCTGAAGGAAGTCGTCCTGTAACGTAAAAATATCACACTGACCATAACGATTTTTTGTGAGTAAGTCAAAACGAACCTTTATGAGCTTCGCAACCTCAAGAGTAATCTTGTCAGATTCAGCTAATGATGCCTTTCCTACCAATTGTACAATCTCAGATAGATCTTCTTCCTCCTACAACAAAAATAACAAGTTAGGAATGCTAATTAGCTAAAATCAGCGAATCAGAAAACCTGGAAAAGAATATCAAAAATATTGAGAAAAACCGAATACCTGAAGAATTTCCTTGCACTTCGTTCGCAGAGATATGAACTCTGGATGGTTTTTCTCATAGAAATCTTCCAAGGCACGCATGTATTTACTGAAAATGATTACATTAATGATCGAAAGGTGGAAAAGGGATAAGAATTCACAAAAAAAAAACAGGTGACAAGAAAGTAATAAATGTAAAAGTAGTAGAAAGTACCTGTATGAAATAAGCCAGTTGATAGAGGGGAAGTGTTTTCGCTGTGCAAGCTTCTTATCCAATCCCCAGAACACTTGTACGATACCAAGAGTGGCGGACGTGACGGGATCTGCGAAATCTCCACCAGGAGGCGACACACTGAAAGTGATATATTGGTTGTGTTGAAGATCGACATTTAAATTGACTTGGATGAATAGCTAGGATTTTGGGGTCTTTTGGACGCATATCTATTTCCCACAGCCCGTTCTCAAGCACCGATTCTTGGCGCCTTTGAAAAACTATCTTTACTGATCAGAAACTGGTAACAAAATGCAACCAGTGATGGCTACATGATGACAGTTCCTCTAATTATCAGGTTTTCCACCCCTAACGACATCTGTAAAGTCTCATTCCACTTCTTCTCTCCAAATAATTTCTCCCAGAGCCCGTGCGCAAAAACTGCATAGAAAATACGAGTTCTAACTATCTTTGCAAATGAAACAATACAAATCTTCGAGTATGCATTTCGACATGGTCCAACTTAACAACATGACTTACGCTCCGACGATTGTGACAGATCCTTCGCGTTCTGGATTTCCTAAGCATTTCACTTTACCAGCACGTTCATAGAACGAAGCAAGACGAGCGGCAAGGTACGCAGGATAACCAGAATCAGCAGGCATTTCACCCAAACGTCCTGTAAGCGACATTATGCATTTCCTTCAGTACTACAAACACAACAATTACGAAAATCAAAGAAAACTTGGGACTATTTCAACACAGATTAGAGTGATGCCATTCAGAACTGTACTCACCAGAAATTTCTCGAAGTGCTTCAGCCCATCGTGAAGTTGAGTCAGCCATCATGGCCACATTCAGACCCATATCACGGAAATATTCAGCCAGAGTAATTCCTGCAAGCGCACATCATTTGAATATGAAATCCCACTATGCCACATGCACCTTTTATTCCGCATTTTTACCAATCGACGGAAATGCCAATAATGGCACTTACTGCCATCATAACCACGAGTGATTCCTGTCCCCTCACCGGGAAAACCCAACCTTTTCTCCTCTATAGGGTTATTCAATTGTCAATCAGTATGCATAGGCGGATGGTACACTGAACTATGAACAGGATGACCCTGAAAGCCAGTGCACATTCCAAATCGTTTTCAAATATTTTTGCAATTCTATAAATGATTAGAATGTGGTACCCTCAAAAAGGACTATAACGCATATCGGATCCTTTTACCCTTCATTATCAAAACTTTGATTACTATTATCATTTCATTACCAGTGTAAATGGAAGCTTCTCGAGCAGCTACAGGCATATTCGATGTGTTAGCCACAAGTGCAGTACGTTTCATGATTGAAGTAGTCACTCCATCGACCTCCATAGTAAGCTCAGGGAAATCACGAAGTACCTTAAATAAGGATCTTAGGCAATCAAAGATGGTAAGCTCAGCAAGGAAATGTTTTGAGGTGTCATGCATGCATGCATGCAGCGTCTCCGACCAAGGAATTTAACAAACCTCAGACATTTCATTTCCGCGCTCACCACATCCCACATAAATGATGGCATCAGAGTTGGAGTATTTCGAAAGCGATTGGGAGATAACGGTTTTTCCACAACCGAAAGCTCCTTAAAAAAGCGTACTCATTCAAATTCACTTCTAGAAAGCCAAAACTTCCTCGTCAGAATGCCTTATGCTAAACGACAAACCTGGAATAGCGGTGGTTCCTCCTTGTACGCAAGGGAAAAGCGCATCAAGAACTCGTTGGCCGCACAACAGTGGATTGTTAGCAGCTAACTAAAGTGAAACGGATTCAAGATAGAATCAAGCCAATCAGCCAAACTGGTCAGACTTGTAACAGTAAGATACCTTCTCTGCACAAGGACGGGGAGTACGGACAGGCCAAATTTGAAGCATAGCGAACTTCTCCTTTTGCCCAGCAAACTCGACTTCCAACAGGATGTCCTAAAATTGAGCTCTTACAATGCTCAACAGCACACAAAATTAGGCGTTTGTGATACCGCTTACTTCGACTGTGTATTGTCCAGACGCAGCGATGAACGTTACTGTACCACATGAGGTAGGTGGGAGCATAACCTTGTGTTTGATTAGAAGATTTTCGTGCACTGTTCCAAGTACATCACCACCTAAATTGTTAAATACTGTCTATTTGACTATTAGAATGGCATATATGTTTTAATGAAAAAACTTTTTCAAAAAAAAAACACGAAGGTCGTGGTTCAAAGCCTGCAGCCGTAGCGTTCCTAATTTTGCGATACTGCGATATCATTTATGAAGAATGGGTAAGTACAAGAAATGATTGACTGATTGATGTCGGGCTAGTGGTTAGCTCCATCAATTGATGTAGAATCTACCGTAAGCAGTGATTTGACTGCACTTTCCCAAGCTAGATTGCTACAAATCGCAGCTTGACAAAATTAAAAAATTAAAAAGCTCATTCAAAAGAACTGACCAGTGACGTGAGATCCCACAACTATGTTCTTGTTTACTGAGAAATCCCAACGAGCTTCACGTGAGAGCGCTTTCGTTGATACTCCTAAAAAATGAAAAATTGAACTGAGTTGAAAGGAAAATTATTGAGGTAGGTGGTACGGCATTATGAAAATGATCACGTAAATGAAGGCAGTCCATAACAAATTAAAATTCAGCAATTTCAAAGATTGGACAATACAATGACAATGACAATTGGGTGGCCGCTTGAAGGAAATTCATGCCAAATACTCGCGTGATGAAGTATCAGCTTGATCCCCACCAATGGTAGCGACAGAAGGACCCTGACGTGTTGCAATTCCACTGAACTGTGGCAGTTCTATCCTATTATTCTGCGAATCTCACGATGCAACATATCAGTCAGCTGAAGATGAAGATTCGCGTTAATCCCGTGAACGTTATGCCTCAACTAGGACGAGCAAGACGCTTCATCATTACACCTACGGTTCTAGACTTGTTTTTTGCACGCGCTGAAGCTTGCCATCCTACGCATGTAAGACGTTAGTGTAATTAGCGTTACCTAAGACTTCATAAGAAAAAAAAAACGCTTGCAGCATCTCGGTATGCACTCTCGAGGAAATTCAGAAATTCGATCTACTTCAAGTCAAGAGCACGAAAAATTGCTGCACCTTCCAAGCCAGAGGATAGAACGGGCCTAATAGTACTGCCCGTTCTAGACGGTGAATTGATGGTATACAAAATCTCAAAGCTGCTCAATAACAGATCATTTAATAAAACTGGGCCTTTTCTCACAGATCCAATTCACTTAAAATACCTATCAGTTCTCTATACCTCAGCTTCTAGCTGGGTTTTACAGCAATAAAAAAATGAGGTTATAAACTGACCTTTGGGAATGTATATGGACTGTGTAATGTCAGCAATATCCTTGAGCGGACGTTGGATTCCGTCGAAAATAGAGCCCATAATTCCTGGACCAAGTTCCACAGAAAGCGGCTTTCCTGTACGTAGTACTGGATCACCGATTGTGACGGCCGCTGAAATGTCATTCAGTCATACATTCCATCATGGAACTTACAGAGGCAACAATGGCTCGAAGATCGAAGCGATTCCATTAGAAATGCACTAGATTTCGAAGCGTCTTTTGCCTATTCCATGCAGGATTTACCATATGATGCGCATGGTAGCGACCCTGCTGACATCACCCAAGAACATCGACAGGGGGATTCAATTTTAGTTGACTGGGCATAGACCAAGGCAGAATTTACAAGAGATTTGGGGCTCACTGAACGATGACTGACAGCTGAATGTCACCTTCAGTCTTCAAGTCCAACTCTAGAGATCTTTACGATGGACAAACACGAAACATTATTTTTTGGCAGGCACCCCTGCCATGCTTGGCGATAGCACTCAATTTGAACGCACGGTTGACAAAGCTAATAAATGCTCATCTGAGCAAAACTTACACGTCTCTTCGTAGACCTGAATCGTAGCGTAGTCGCCTTCGAGACGAATAATCTCTCCGACCAATTCACCATGACCCACTCGGACGAGCTCGTACATGGCAGATCCAGCCATTTTCTCGGCTGTCACCACTAAACAAAATATTCCACTAAATAGGCGAAAACGCACTGCGAAACAATAATGAAAGTATAATGAGAACTTGAAAATCCAGGTTCCCGTACTCCGAATACAGATAGGAGTTCATTTCCGACGCATTCGCGGTATCTGGGGCGCATCCTGAATGTGAATATTTGAGAAACTTCAAGGGCAACATTAAAATGAACAGGAGAAACAGGAAGGATATTCGTAGTGTGCATCATATCCAAAGGCAACAATTACGTCTTTCAAAAGGAATAGGACGATCTGTACGAGAAGTACCAAACAACATTACAAGGAGTAGAAGCAATAGCAATTGAAACTGACGACACTGATCCAAGTCCTCTGCAACCAAAAAGGAGCTGTAATGCTATATTTCCCGTTAGAGGAGCCTTAAATTTTCTCCTTTTCCTACCCGCAGTGCTACGAGAATGGTTTATTTGTAAAGAATACGTATGTCTGAAAGTGAAAACGCGTTTAGACTATAGTATATACATATGTCAAAACAAATAAAGCCGAAAGACCTCTTCGGTTGGTGTGAGAGTACTGGAGACCGATTTTTGCTCTCGGTTGATCTTGCGGCGCAGTATTTACGCCACGGCGCACCACCAACACGCGACGCACTTCCCCGTGCGCTCGCGCTTCTCGCCGGCTGCCTCGTTCACTTCTCCGTTCCCTGGGAGGGGCGGAACTCAGGTGAAAATATGGTCGCTCACGCACAAGGTGAAACAAGAGTTGCTTATGCTCCTGAGGTTTTCCTTCGAGCTTAGTTCTAAAATTGACCTGGGAAGTTTTGCTATGGCCGCGTTCATAGTTCGCGACTTGAGAGATTAGAATAGTAGGAGATAGGATATTAGGATAGTAGCAGGGTAAGATATGCTGACAAGGCTGGATACGTATCGACTGGAATCTACGGAGTAGTGGGTTAGGCGACACTACAGGCAAGTCGGTCAATACGTATCCAATCTTGTCAGCGTCCTACGGTAATCTCTGGAATCGCGAACTATAAACGCGGCCTAAGGTTTCCAATGAATCAAATGTTTCGCAAGCGCGATACCCCCGTTTTGCGCTGGTGCTTAAGCTCTTCCCCCAAAATACTCGTATAACTTCGTATAGAGCCGGTGATGGTGCTACACTGTTGGGGGCGGGGGAGAGGGGATCCACGCGACCCGCGGTTGTGTCCCGTTTCCTCCCGGGTTAGTCTGCGATGCCTATATTTCACTCTGATCAGCGGTACAGTTGAAAATGTAACGCCCATGGACTGAGACGTAAAAGTTGCAGACGATACAGCGTCGCAAAGCCGCGTGTCCCCCCCCCTCAACTAGTAGCACCATGAGTACTTCGGTGCTATAGTCCCTGCGGGGTACGGTTGTCATAATATGATACTGCTTCGCCCAAATACCGGAAAAGGGCGTGTAGGCATGTCTTGTTGCCTGGCGTAGCACAAATCTTAGCATCCTGGAATACGGGTGCTGAAATCTTTCCCTTCTTCTTATGTCTTAATCACAATATCAATGCAGTGAGTCACGAGCAGATAGGTGTTTTGATAAGATCAAAACATAGCCTAAGCCTTCAGCCCAGTAACAATCTGAGGGGTGGAGCCCGGGGATATGTGGACGAGGTTCAGATCGTCACTAGGGACAGGAGGCGGCGCCGCCGTCAAATAAGATGTACCGCCGCGGCAATGCACACACTGCGCTATAGCCCACGCGCAAAACGTGAAAAAATGGGTTAAAGGCTTGGAGCGTCTTGGCAAGTATGGGTATGATCTCTCGGAGACGGAGAAACATTGTGCGAGCCAGGTGGGGGCCGAACATACAAAGGAGTGCATGAAACACCTTAACTGTGACACATAGTAAAGTACAGTGCAGTGAAAGACAAGGTGAGGTCTACAACTTGCGATTGGAAACCTCAAGAAGAATATAGTGGCCACTCGCAGTCTTACTGAGGGGAAAGGTTGACTCCTGCGTAGACCGCCACCTTAGGATCCACTGGTGCACAGGGTATTACTGAACAGTGGGGTTAGGGCAGTCACTTGACAATTCTTGGGTAGTAACTGAGTCACTGATTACAACAAATCCAGAACACAACCAATCTGAGCAACACGAAATAGGGCGCTCATCCAGTAAGGGGGCATCAAGTGGCTGCCCTCACCCCCACCTAGACTGCCTACACTCCCCCTGGCGCACAGGTTTCTCGAAGTACGGGACCCCGTGAGCCAGGGGGAGTGAAGCCAGTTCAGGGGGGGGGGGGTGAGGGCAGTTATTAGACGCCCCCCCCTTACCGGATGAGCGCCCGAAATAACTCTCTTGACCTCTTGGAGCAAGAAAGTAACACAGGAGATAAGATACTGGCAAGGAAATGGAGTTGAAAAGACACCACGGCACAATCTCAGATGCACTGCCAGGCAACAAAATGACAATTGAGTCACAGAAGCCATCCAGTCATAATTCAGCAAGCGTACCGTGACTATGATCTAAACGCATTTCGCCACACAAATCGGTCGATACTGCACAATGTTCCTCCGTCTTCGAGATCATACCCAGGTGCATACAAGTAGGGTGGGCACGCCGAATTTTTTTGAACAAAATGTGTGTAAGTGGGAATGCTTTCCGCTACTACACTGTCACGAGAATCAGGGAATCTGTGAGCCAGGGGGTGCGGAGCCAATCTAGGGGGGTGAGGGCAGCATGTTGACATGCGTGAAAAGCTGAGCGTGCTCACCCCACTTGTATAGCACCCATACCCATATTTGCCAAAACGCTCCAAGCCTTTAACCCATTTTTTAACGTTTTGCGCGTAGGCTATAGCGCAGGTGTGCATTGCCGCGGCGGTACATATTATTTGACGGCGGCGCCGCCTCCTGTCCCTAGTGACGATCCGTTCACTTGTTTCGGAGGAACATGCAAAATACATTGGATTGAAGCCTCGACTCTGCGCCTCACGATAAACAGCGTCTAGCAACGACCTAGACGTTACGAAAATGAGGGGATGAAGATTTCAGGGAGGCTGTGAACCAGGGTTTGAGGATTTTGGGCAGGAGACGGATTCTGGGAGGGAGGGGGGGGACGAATTTCTAGGAGCGAATTTGAAAGCATTTCGTAACGTCCAGGCCATAGCTGTGCACCTTGCTTACCGGGTCGAGCAATACCGAGTGCATCACAGTTCGATTTGGCAACAAAATCTGGTGTTTTCCTAGAAAACCCTCAAATTTGGCGTGCAAACAGGTCTGGTGGACCATGTGGTTCAATCAAGTCGTCGGTAAGAAGCAGGTTTAGAAGTAAAAATCGCAATAGTCTGATTCAGGATATGCATATTTTGGTGTCACCGCGAACTTTTGAGATGTGAAGTGGGCACAGGTTATCGATTGCTGGCGCGCAAAATCAATAACTACACTGAACCTGCGCATCAATGAAACGATTTGTTGAAGTCAAATTCCAAACGGCTACCAGATAGAGTTGATACTCCACTTTCTGAAAAGGTATACCAATGTTCTGAGATGATCAAAACCTCGCTAGAATCAAATGATTTATTTTCACACTGATCACAAGAGAAAAGCAGTGTAATCAAAATTCTTCATTTATTGACCCACAAAAGTAGAGGTCTTCTCATTTGACAGTTATTCAACAATGAATATTGCACAAGATCACAAATGAATTGAGTGGCTTGAACCAAAGAAACAATGAAGTGATTTCAGGGTGAGGATTGGGCCATACACTTTGCAGTTCGAGTGTGGAGCAGGTACGTATCGATCGTCATATGATCGCAGGACGCACGGTCGCAAGATCGCACGATCAATACGTATTTACTCCACGTTCGAAGTGCAAAGTATGACCCGATCCTAAGTGATGAGCATTTCCAACCTATGTAAAGGCATGGCCATATCAGGGACTAGATTTCAAGAAAAATTAGTATTAAACAGTACCAATGAGGGTGTGTGTCAAAAGCACACATGGCGGGTTTGCGCATGTCGATCCGCTCAATTTCCAGTGCTATCGCAAGATAGGGGGCATTGTGGTGGTAATGGATTTAAAACCGTGTAATACACCTTCTTTGATAGGATCGAGACAAAGCTTTAGACAGGGACTCTAGAGTGCGTAGCTATTTTTTCTTTCCGAAGTTTCTGCTACGTCCTAGCCTAAGACCCGTAGTCATCCCCGTATGTTCCGATTCGCGCGTTTTCTGCTTGTCCTGCAGCTCTCTTGCCTAAAATATGAGTAGCGTGGGCAGCTCTAAAACTCAAACACGCGCCGCAATCGCAGCACACAGCTGCGACTCGCTCGATCGCAACGCCGTTCGCAATGTGATCTTTTGGCACATACCCTGCTAAGAGTCACTATTGTACAGTTAGTACTGGCTTGAATCACGTTGTTAATCGGCGCGCCCTATCGCTGGGCGGCTTCTGATGACATTCCTTTTCGGGGTTTTCCGTGAGATACTGTGGACAACAGCTGAGTACTGATGAAAGTGGACAGGCTTGATATGTTTCGCATCCTCGTATGGACGACGTCACATCGTTTATGCCTCGTGCTGGATCGCGATAGAAGGCCTGCGAAAGAACATGGTTATCGTAGAGTAGTAAATATGCCAAATACTATTTATATATGATATTTAGCCTTCGTCATGAATGAATATCGATCGGGAAACTTTCTACGACCAAATTAGTAGGATTATTCGGTTAAAAATGAAAGTATAAGAAGTGTGAAGTGGATCGCGCCAGCCAAGAAGAAAAAAGAAACGTTACTACGAGACGGTCCTTTATCTTTAGGTTGCCCGACAATTTCTCCCAGAGCGACGGTTCAAAAGAAACACTACGTGACGAGCGAAGAGAAGCACGGCGAATCGAGCAGAGAGAGCACAGCGGAGTCCAGCGAGAGCGCAGACATCCCCCCGCGTAAAGCTTACATCTGTGAGGCAACGGACGAGCGCGTCATGCAAAATCCTATGGGCTATCTCGCGCACGAGTTTTAAGCCAGGAACGACACATCCTATCAGCTGCGGAACGTTGAATAATAACCCGGGGAGCAATTCTCCCTAAACGTGGACTAGGGCTTTTGACTACGAGAATGAACGTGAAATGCTCGAAAATTCCATAGAAATTCCGGCGTGGTAGAGAGTGAATTCCCTACACAACGAGACAGAGAGGCCTGGATAGCAAGTGACCATTATAACATTACCTCGTTTTTTCTCCCTTCGATACTCGTATAACTTCGTATAATGTATTATACGAAGTTATTCCCCCCGTCGTTCCACCAGGGTGAAAATCGTGTCGAGTACGTGGTCGCAGAGGTACGACCCCCCCCCCCCCGAAATCGAGATCCTGGCACGACCCCCTCTAACAGAGCAAATTAATTCAATTAAAATAAATCCTGCAAAATCAAAAAAAATTCTGCAAAATAATGTTATGGACGCCTCATCTTGTCATCTATGCACTGTCTTTCATCGCTGCACACTTTTGTGTATTTACTGAAATATCGACTCGAGGAAAGAGGCATTAACTTTGTGTGACCTCAAAGTCAGGTTCGTTCAGAAATGCACAGAAATCCTGAAGGCACGGGGTTGCGATTTAATCTTAATTCCTGCTTGAGTATATCAAAACAGCCGAGTGTATCAAAGGCCGATTCAACGGCAGCTGCGGCGCGATTGTCACTGGGTCAGATTTGCCGAAATTCAAAAAAAAACGTCCGAATCTACACCCTCGATGAAAAGGTTGCATTCCTCCATTTCACAACCTTTGAAGCAGCTTGAGGTAGGGTTAGATAGAGCTGGATTTCGCGTTTCCAACAAGCATCGAAATTGCTCTGGAAGCCTTCCTTGCAGAAAGATAGGGTCTCTCAAATTTCGTCGAGTAAATGTCGAGGAGGCCGAAATTTTCACGCGAGTTTTTGCCACTTCAAGAGCAATATATCTCTTATATTGTAAGATCCTGAAAAAGGGAAGATAGTTTTGGAAAGCGGAAGGTTTGCGCTTCCTGATGGTCTGTTTAGTTTTCTTCTACAGCTTTTTGGTTGAAGAGATAATTGCGTCGAGGATCTATCGAGGTCGGATCCGGCCACCTGGAAATCCGCTCCCTCATTCACCATTGCAAGTGTGACTCGTTGGCAACACTCGGAATGTGTCTAGAACAATATCTTTGAACGCAAACAATAAGAATAGGAGCAATCGTCATCATCCGATTTGGTATATTGGTATAAGCCATGCATCCCTCCTCCACTCACAGTTGCAGAATCGATTGAAAGGTGTTATATGATGGGGACCTTCGAACGAAACTGTATTGTAGTAGACATAGTGTGTTGTGCTATTCCTGTAACCTAAAAAACAACTTCATTTGCCCAGCGCTTTTTCTTCACGGTTGTCGTTTTTCCGACAGGGTCCCTAACAACAGCGTCATTCTCAGCGAGGTATTAAGGGGAGAAGGAGCGAGTGATAGGCGGAGGAGGTGCCTTTGCAGCGCGTGCGCACATGTGGCACTCTTCTTTGCGGGGATGCACTTTCATTCTTTGTACTGCCTTCAAATACGCCCTTCTCATGAAGGTGGAGGAATGGAGCGACTGAACCTGCAAAGAAAATTTAATATCATGTTTTTTTTCGGATGTTTTCATTTTCTGCTGCGCTATACCCTCTTACCTATCTGCACCACGATACCACTTCTGTTACTGACCCCCAAGAGTACGACCCCCCATGGACCAGCCCGACAGGTACGACCCCCCTGTCGAGGATTTCCTCGACCGATATTCACCCTGGTCGGGACCTCCTTCCACGGCAAGCTTTCTATCCTCCGCTATGGTCCCTTCCTCCTGTGACACCAACAGTTCCTGGGGCCGTAAGGTATGCTCTCCTGTTCGGGGCTGGGACGCCCCGATTCGGGTCTCCCCGAGAATGGCGTCCCCGAAAGCAGCCGTAAGGTATGCTCGCGGGGCGTCCCAGGGGAGTCAGACATACAGTGTCCATGGCGCGCTCAAAAGTTGGCAAGTTGCCAGATCGTAAGTTTGGGCTTGGAAAGGATCGGAGGTATACACCGAGATGCTCGCCTCTTTGAAAAGATTTCCCGCGTGCGCACCTCTGAATGTACGTGGCACTGGAGCGATCTTTCCACTACTGGTACTGGTCTGGAAAGCGCCACAATGGTCGCTGATGCCGATGGCCGCACTGGCACAGACGATAGAAAACGATGTGATATGTCCCTAAGGAGTTTAACGTTCCGAGAGGTAGAGGGACCCCGCCAGAGAGCAGCAGAGACGATTAAAGTGCTGGAGGGCTCAGTAGTCCTTCATAACCGATTAGAGACACCGCAGTTTCGTGCCTTTTGCCACATAGAGTTTTGAGTTTTGAGTTTGCTCTTCGTACTGGTACCACCGCAGTATAGATATACTCGCAAGGAGAGCAGGGAATGGTAACTAGGGGATGCGGCCGTTCGCACGAGAGTACAGGTAGGAAGCCATCTTTCAGATAGTAAGATAATGATTCGGATGTATGGGAGTTTGGACACCACCACAAATGTACCTCTTTTGATCCCACAAGAATCGATCTTCGTTTTTCCTATCTCTTGTAGCATTGAATTAGTATTTTGCGAGACATTTTTTCTAAGAAAATTGTAAAATGTCAGTATGTTGAAGCTAATCCTCGTCAAATCCACACTGGAGGGAACTCAGAGCAATTTATTCGGGGAGTTTTTCGCTGCGACTGCTTGGATTTTGTGCTTCCATCCAGTAAGTCGTGTGAGCAAAGCCCATCACCTTTCAAATATCTACAGCGGTGTTTTCAAAAACTGTTCACCAGTCAGTGACCTCAGCAAAAGTAATAATACATACCTGAAACGAAAAAGCGAGGAATCATAGGAACAGTTGTGATGAACTTTCCAACATAATTTTTTACGTAAACTGCATTAGGGGAAATAAGTGGATGCTACTTGACCGATATTTTTGTGGTTTTATATTATGTGCCCTTAGGAGACCGGCAATAATGTTGAGTGCGAAAATTGTTTGAATCAGTGACCTTAGTGGGTAGAGGAGCTCAAGTCAAGTCACCAAAGCAGAGAAATATCACCGGTTGCCTAAGAAGAAATGTAGTCACTCGTCCTCAGTGGGTGGGAACGGCAGCATGCGACACACTGCATTAGGGTTATGGAAACGCTCAGTTTTAGGACTGAGCCTCAGAAGGAGAAGAGTGGCCTCCGAAGTGCGTGAGCAACCTTTCTCTCCAAAATCGTCTCCCTCCGTAGCTCAGTTCCAGGAAGTTTTCCTACAGACTGCACCCTCCTCCCGTCCTCCCCCGCTTCGCAGTTACAAAGAACATTATTACGACGAAGAATACAAACAACCTGACTCTCAAGAAATATCCATTTGGGGAAGTTAATCCTTCATTGTGAACACATCTACCTCTACAAGTCGCATTCCTTCAGGATTTCCCTAGTGACTCTAACACCAGTATAGCTGGGAGAAAGCTCGCCCCAGTGCGACATCTGTTTAAACGAGCGCGCGCGGGAAGTTTTTTCAAAGAGGCGAGCATCTCGCAAAAAGTCTCGAAAATTATAAAAAATGTAACATAATATTCATAATTTTGATTTGATTGCTATCCCAATCAACGTGACATCGTTGGTGAACAAATCATTCAGAATAGATCGATCGGCTCTTTGTCTTGCTGTGCACATCAAAATTATGATTACATGCTCACAAATGTGAAAGTTCCAGAGTTGCCATGCGCGACTCATAGAAGAATTGCGCGCCCGACAGACAATTCCACACTCTGCGGCCACTGGACTATGGTAGCCCCGGCTAGCCCCGAACGCATGATCGAATCGGGAAGGATCTTCCCCTCAAACAGGTGGGCGTGGCCTCTCCCCGAAAGCTTTCGGGGAGAGCATACCTTACGAGGATGGGAACCCTCTCCTATTCGGGAGAGCATACCTTACGGCCCCTGTAAGTGACGCGTATGCAACACAATGGTGTGTTCGTACAGTAGAAGGGACACATGATATGACGGTAGATTTTTCGCTTCCCTTCCTCATCCTCCCTTCCTCTCTCCACTGCCCTCCAGCTGCCACTGCAGCACCATGTGGAATGAACGGAAGTGTGCTAAGCAGGTGTTTATATAGCCCTAAGAGTGTTATCACAACTATCCTGCTACAAAACATTGATATCTCAAATCCTGTAAGCTACCCGATTTGTTATCGGTTTGTTTATCCCATGAGCTTCCTTCTCACTCACTTCATTTTGCGGACGGACACACATACATACATACACACGCACACACACACACACACACACACACATACAGATACACAAACCGACACACAAAGTTAGCGCTTTATATAATAGAAGGATAATCGGCTAAGCGGTTGTGCGTGTGTGTGTCTGTGTGTGTGTGTGTGTGTATGTGTTTGTCTGTCTGACCGGAAATTCATAGCTCGGGCACCAGTGGTCGTCAGGAGTTGGTTTCAAGATATGATATAGGGGGTGGGACGGGAACATATTTGGTGGGGTAAAGAAAGTGATCACAACTGATAAGGGCTGATAAAAGGCGCTAGAACGCAAGTGTCGCGAAATTCATAGCTCGGGCACCAGTGGTCGTCAGGAGTTGGTTTCAAGATATGATATAGGGGGTGGGACGGGAACATATTTGGTGGGGTACAGAAAGTGATAACAACTGATAAGGGCTGATAAAAGGCGCTAGAACGCAAGTGTCGCGAAATTCATAGCTCGGCACCAGTGGTCGTCAGGAGTTGGTTTCAAGATATGATATAGGGGGTGGGACGGGAACATATTTGGTGGGGTACAGAAAGTGATAACAACTGATAAGGGCTGATAAAAGGCGCTAGAACGCAAGTGTCGCGAAATTCATAGTGCGCTTCGCAGCAGTCGTCAGGAGCTGATTTTGGGGCATGATATAGGGGGTGGGACGGGAACATATTTGGTGGGGGTCACAAAGTGATAACGACTGATAAGAGCAGATAAGAGGCGCTGAAACACAAATTTCACGAAATTCATAGTGCGCTTCGCAGCAGTCGTCAGGAGCTGATTTTGGGACATGATATAGGGGGTGGGACGGGAACATATTTGGTGGGGGTCACCAAGTGATAACGACTGATGACGACTGATATAACGACATGCGTACGAACGTAGAGAGCACTTGAAATAGAGAATAGAGAGCAGATTGTAGATAATGCCTTTTATTTCAATATCATTTCATCAGCGTTGTAATTGTAAACTCAAACACCTTTCGACCGCTACACCTTCTAGAGTTCTTGAGGATGAATGGGATGCTCGAATAAATATGATAATGAATACTAGGCATTCCGTTTTGAGATATTCGACCGCTAAATTACCTCGATACTCGACGCATAGTGGTTGTTTACATCATCACTTTAGCTGTGCACTTCACTGCGCTTATCAAACAGTGAGATACAGCCAAGATGGGCAGCCTATGCAACGGACAGTAATACATTTAACGAAGCAGCTATAATTTAGCGGTGAAACCTAAAGCTTCATCGATTGTCAGTTCTATCAATGCGCGCGGTAGCGGGCGGAGCTAAACTGGTATATATATACATATACATACTCACAACACATACCGTACATACTAACCCGACACACAAAGTTTTCAGCGCTTTATAAAATAAAGGATAATATTGAAAAATCTTCACAAGTATAGTTAAATACGGTATTGAGTAGGATAAAGATTCACAGGTTCATGTACGATGTTAAAAGAAGTCTAATTCACTAAAAACTTTGGGAGCCTCTTTTGTTGGGGGTACTGCGATAAATCCTATTTGTCGACATACCTTGATCACTGGTTGATCGTTGACTTTCCTGAGTTCCAGAATAATCATTGAGTTATAGGTGGGTGCGAATTGGCGAACTGCTGCCCATCGAATCCCTATTGCATCCATGAGAGACTGCCATGCAACCAGTCTGCTGAAAAAGCGTATAGGAAAATGTAAAGGGTGGACTTTTCGAAGGGCATGTGAACTGGTGTGATGGCAAGTAGAGACATATCCATGTATGGTCAGGCGAGTCACATCTGCGGATTACCTCGCTCCAGGCGCGACCAAATCCTTCCACTCTCGAGGCTAGTGGACCCAACTCTTTCTGTTGGGAGTAATAATTCGTATGAGGCCTATCTTCAGCAAGTCAGCTGATTAAAGGTCAAAGCACTACGACAAGTATTCTACCACGACGTGGATTGGCGCGAAACTGGTGTGTTTATTCTGATAAAACTAGACAGGAGGTGCGAAGAGGAATGATAGGAAAGTAGCGGAAGGAAAGGAAAGAGCACCATAGAAAGCGCTGAAATTTATCACATGAGGTCGACCGTAGTAAGACCGAGAGATTACAGCGCTGCAAGGAGAGGGAAAACGGGACAGGGCGTGTCGTACGCGATAGAACGCAGACACTACGAAGCTGATGAGCGTAGCAGCGTTCGCAGCGGTAAAGCAATGGCATTAGCTCCATTGCCGCGCAGTTTCACGTCGTGATGTACCACTACCGCCTTGTGATTAGTGGCGCCTGCGCACCTTACCGAGAGAAGAATTCTCCAAGGAATAAATCGAAGGCGCATTCCGCTTATTTTGGGTCTCCGCTGCTCCAGGATTTCGAAGGATTGCACAAATGAAGGATTTCTCTGGAGCAGTAGAGCTAGAAGCCCAGAAAGCAACACAATTAGCAAAAGGAACTCACCGTCGAGTAAGCTATAAACTTCTTTCGGTCGAGGCAACCTTGCGTGTAAAATGTCTCCCAGCTAGTTTCCAGGTGTTTAAATATGGTGTGGAGAAGGAAGCCGCATTTCAATCGAAGAACGGCCGGATCGTGATATTCTCCCGAACCGACGATGAAGTTATCAACCTTGAAAGCCCCATTCAATAAATGAACATATTCTGATAAAGAAATGCACCGAATTACCTTGGCGAAACTTCTATACACTTCATCTTTATTGGCATTGAACCAACCAGCCATCGGTAAACCGTTTTGGTGCTGGAAAGAGTGAACTTTAGCTGATTGAAATGGACAGCCATTTCTCCGTAATTTTACTAAATTTCGTAAAAAGCGTTGATCCAGAAATTATTATTTATCTATTTTTTTTTTGAAACGCCGCATAAGGATAAAGGATAAAGCATTTGCCGTTGATCAATCCCTTTTTGGGATGCGGCACGCATTCTACTTCCATTTGTACATTCGTAGTGGCGTTTGAATGGCCTATACAATGACTTGCGGGGGCCAGCCGATGTACAAGTCAGTGTTTTTATCCTCCCAGACAAGTCTGGTACCAATTAACCGACCCCGGAGGGATGGAAGGCTTGGTTGGCCCGGGCGACTCACGACCCAGGATTTGATCCCGGACCGCTCGCGTGGTGAGCGCGCCACTTGTCACTACACCACTTCCGCCCCTCTTCATAAGTTAGTCGTATGAAAACAAAACCGATATTCATGAAACTAGGCAATTCAGCTTGAGAATTTCTGTGAGGAGGGAAGAGTCATTAAGAATAAATCGAATTTTGAAAAGTAGGGGGGGGGGTAGTTCCTTTTGAAGCCTACAGTAGTGCAAGCGTTACGTGTACTGCCCACCAAAAACGAAGTGAACTTAAGGATAAGGATAAAGGATAAAGCATTTGCCGTTGATCAATCCCTTTTTGGATGCGGCACGCATTCTACTTCCATTTGTACATTCGTAGTGGCGTTTGAATGCGATGTGGCCTATACAATGACTTGCGGGGGCCAGCCGATGTACAAGTCAGTGTTTTTTATCCTCCCAGACAAGTCTGGTACCAATTAACCGACCCCGGAGGGATGGAAGGCTTGGTTGGCCCGGGCGACTCACGACCCAGGATTTGATCCCCGGACCGCTCAATAACTTCGTTGTTACGATAACACCGCGGGTGTACACTGTTGAGTTGTCGGAGGGGGTCTAACCCTTTCGTACGCTCACGAAATTACCACGACGTTGGGAAGCGAGGAAACGAGATTCCCGTTGGTAGAGGTTGCGATAGAGGGCGCGCAAGATAAAAATTTGCCGTTTTCAGCCGTGTATATACCCCGCTCCCGACGGCATTTTTGGAGGAAAAAGTGGGCGGAGTTTTGAGGGTTGAGTGGTAGTGGAAGTTAGTGTTATAGAGAGGAATATGGTGATCGAGGTGTCGGAAGGGGGGTCGTACCAAATCCACCTTGGGGGAGGGGGGTCGTAAAAATTTTTCGAATAGTAACAACGATAGGGTTGACCCTGCTCCGAACCCACCGCGCAGCGTTGAACCAAGCGTGGCAATCTGCCCACTAACAGCGAAACTTCCGCCCTTTGAAGCGAATAATCCATAAAGTTAGTCATACTTTTCTGAAAGCCCTACTCTTCTACTTTCTGGCCATAAAGTGCCCGCAATTATATGATCATTTTAAAATCTCCTGCTTCGCTACAAACAGGGTGCATGCCGTATCGATAATCCCCCAGCAATACCCTCCAGCCTGGACTGTGCTGAAGCTTACCATGCTGTTAAAAACTGTTGTTCGCAGCTCACGAACGGCAATGAATATTTTTGGTCTAGACAAAAAGCGCCCCTCTCGGAACACCCGGTTACCGTTACCTATTCCTCTGGGCTCTATACGGAAGATTACTTCCTTTGGATTATATTGCTCTAAGCTTCCTACCCCAGGCGCCGCTATCAGGCCCACGCGCTCAGTGTCCCACAAGCTGTCAGGGCCTCAGAGTAACCGTGCTTTCTTTCAACCATGGGTCGCTTAACTGGGTTATGAATTATCGGAATAAAAAAAATCCTGGTGCCTGCATTGTTAGCCACCACAAGCCGGTGCATGAGAAAAATCGACTCAAACACAACTACGGTTCTTTAAAGGTAAAATGCGTGCCTCGTTAAAAAGTGGAATGAAACAATGCTTCGCTGCTTTGAGCTACGGAAATGAGAGCAGGATTCACGGCGACCTCCCCATCGAGACGAATAGCCTCTTGCGATTGAACTGAGCGGAACCCTTCATCTTTGCTGCAGTTTGGGTGTTGAACAATTCATTCGGTGGGATAGATAATGTACGAGTATCCACACACTGTACCCGTCGTCGCGGCTTACAAAAGGCGCGAACGACGAACGGCCATACCAATAGGCAATGATGGCCTAATGTGATCTAATGGACAGAATACCCCGGGGGGCGGGATCATTACCGCATGACACGACAGCGTAGTAACGATGTAGCTGCTAATTCAAATGCACGCGGGTTAGTGGCGTTATGGAACAAGCAGGTTCAGACAACTCGTCTGGACACGCCCTTTACTCACTGCAAGGGAAAAGAGCGGAGGTCTTTATTTGAAGGTTTCATCGACAATTCAGCCGCGCTCCATAATTTTCATATCAACGACCATTAGCTCACCAGTTTGAACTGAGGTTGTTGTTTTAATACTCCCACCGGGAAAAACCTGGCAGTGATGTCGATTCGTGATCAGAAATGAAATGGAGCTGTTCTCAAATAAATCGCTCCGAATTTGGTTGGACCTGCCCCGCTTTGTTCTTTTTGAAACTGCTCGTTTTTGGAATGTATGTCTGATTGCTTTCATAATTACTGCTACGTGGTCCTTTCCATCTGCAGCCGTTGCAGCAGTTGAACAGATAAACTTAAGGAAAACACCATCGTAAGTGCTAAACGATTACCTCATTAATGAGAGAGTTCTGCCATTGAAAATGATTGCCCTGTAGGAATATCTTGCTTCTCTTATGGAGTTTCAAACATTCATAGACGAATCCTTGATATTCAGTGAACTGAAATGGTATGAAATAATGGCTGTCCAACGAGAACAGACGATTCAATCACATACTCTGTCATAATGGACTTCTGGGTATCGTCCACAAGTCTTGTAGATACGTGCTCTTGTCCACTTCACAATCTTCGGGACTGGCTAGCAACTAGAAGATATTGTTATGATATAAAATGTCACAAACAGACAGCTCATCAATCCCCTTACTACGAAATTAAAATTATTGGTTTATTACAGTTGAACTATTCAGTTTGTTACATTTTAAACTGTTTTTGGACCTTAACAATGTTGAAGTACTTTTGAAAATTTTCTAAAGGGTACGGTTCAAAGAGTAGATTAGTCTCCGTTTGCATTAAATCTCAGTGGGGAAGTCATGAGAGCGGTATGGGAACCTCTCCGTGAAAGAAGAAGTCATGGAACCTCTCGTGCCTGATTCGTAAAATTAAAGGATAAATATTCCGAAGAAGGCTCGTACACAACACTATTCCCCTGATTTTCGTAGCCCTTATAAAGGCAGTGAATGGAGATTTGTCTCTGCACTTAGGTAAATTCTAGGATAACTTTCCGGACCCTAGATCGCCGAAAGACACACTCATTCCTTCATTGAGCAGTGCTCTCGAGAATGGCGCTCGCGTTGAGTGACCATATCATCCGATCCAACCAAGCATACCAGTTGACCACTAATTTTGCCCTAATCACAACCTTGATGATCAGCAATTGATGAATGAACGATTTATCAAAAATTACTATATTTTATTTCTAACCGGTAATCAGTTCACATTTGCAGAAGTGTGTCGCACCCATTTACGAGTACATAGATCCCTAACCAGGAAGGTCTTTCAGGGCGTGACAAGCTTTTTGAAAACGGTCTTTTGCATGATATAGGGGCAGATGCGGGAACCACAGAACCATGGTTTTTTTCCTGAACGGCCCTCTGAATACCAGAAAAGGGGGTCCCTAGTTCGATTCCTCGTGGTGACAAATTTTTGCATTTCGAGTTGACGTTTCAAAATTCGCGCAAAATGGAGTTAGCATGAATAATTAGTACCATATTCATGATTAGGACCGTCAGTAACCCTTACAAAAGACTTTGATTAAAAACTTGAAATTTGAAGTAAGAGGTGTGACATCAAGCAGCCCCACTGTGGTGTCACACCTTTTTCACCAGTTTTTAATCAAAGTCTATTTGTAAGGGTTGACGGTCCTAATCATGAATATGGTACTAATTATTCATGCTAACTCCATTTTGCGCGAATTTTGGAACGTCAACTCGAAATGCAAAAATTTGTCACCACGAGGAATCGAACTAGGGACCCCTTTTCTGGTATTCAGAGGGCCGTTCAGGAAAAATGAACCATGGTTCTGTGGTTCCCCGCATCTGCCCCTATATCATGCAAAAGACCGTTTTCAAAAAAAACGAGCTTGGTCACGCCACTGAAAGACGCTTGCCTGATTAGCAAGAAGCCAAGAGTTATGATTCAACTTCAACGTACGCTACCACACACTGAAACGTGCTACAAGAGTTATGATTAAACATCAACGTACGCCCACACATCAACACGTGCCTACCGTTTGCACTTGCCTTGATGTCTGGGTCTCGCTAACTCCTACGCACCCTCATCTCCAAATCTATTTGCTATTTTCCTTCAGGTTATCGCTGACGAGAAATGAAGAGTCGAATATGAAGAGATCAAAGTGAGTCTCACACGTAAAGAGACATTTGGGCCAAAAAGTGGATTTTGTTAGGCTTTTCACAACATCGACGTGGTGCTCAAGTAAGCGAGAAGTGGTCGGACTCAAAAACCCTCATTAAAATCACAAGCCAGGCAGAAGTCGTGAACGACTCCTTTCGGTCTCTAAGATAGACTCCGAGAGACAATCACAGATGTGGCATTCCCGTGCACGGAAATCACCGACAAGAGCGCTAGGGCCTTGCAAAGTAAGCTGCAGCAGCTGCAATTTTTTCTTATCAGGCTGTTGTCTGGCGCCTCTCATCTGTTGCGCTCTCTCGCCTCATACTCTCCTCTCCGCGCTTAGTCTCTCATTGCCTTAGCACAGCCGATTAGGAAGGTGAGTAAGCCCTTAACCTAAGCGTTTTCGACAGATTCTTTTCTTTCCGGCCTTTCGCAGCAATGCATTCGTATTCGTGTGCGAGAACCACACCGATTTGTATGTATGTATGTAAGATTTGATGAAAATTCGAGGTGGGCGGAGTTTGCGCTATGGTGGGCGGAGCATGGCGTGGATGTGTGCGTGTGTGTCCCCGATCCTGGGCACGCCTTCAAAGGGTATTGCTGCCTGGTAAGTGCTAGAATCTATCTCGGAAACATTCATACAAGAAGTGGTTCCATTGCTGAAATTCCCAACTGAGGATGAACATGCAGAAAAATTTACTTACATAGTCGCCCTTTACTTGGCTATATACTGGTACGGGAGCACCGATTAATCGCTCGGCACTGTTGAACATGCCTCGACCCACCAAAGCTGCGGTCATTAGACAGCGACTATTAGCTCTACTCCGAAAATACACCTAAATCAGTTTTTATTCCAGAACTCGTCGTATAATGAGCATTCTCAGAGCAATAAGGTGCAGAATGGTCGGAAGCGAAACGATTATCTAAGATGAACGCTATTGGGCTACGGTCCCATCCACGGCGCCCACCGTCAGAAAAGCCCACGATGTCGTCAGAACCGCTCCACCTCGCACCCGGCACCCTGTCTTTAGGTTCGAAATTTGATGAAAATAGAACCTGTGCGGGTAATAATGGATCCTTCAGAAAGCCTGTCTCGACATACATGCTCCTGAGGAATTTCCCAAGCTCAAAGCTGCTCTCTATACCAGCCTGGAAAAAGAAGAGTTGCTTGTTGTACACTGGTAAAAACAAACTAGGTGAGGAACCTACATCGGTCAGTTCCCCAAGCCCATTAGGGAAGTACTGCTGAAAGGTGTCGTTCGACAGTTTGTCGGTGGGCGCACGAGCTCCATGGCGGAATAACTAAATGTACGTTTTAAGGTACTAAAGCGTACGTTTCCACGAATTTTTGAACTCATAAATTAGGAGATTTGGTAATTCCTGGCCTAGCACTTCAAACGGTGAGCCAAGACGGAATTTTGAGCCAGCATCATAACCCATTCCACCTTAGATTCCAAGCGCGCGGTACCGTGATGTCGCTGCACGTTGAAAGATGTAGACGACATTAAAGCGAAAAGCAGCTACACTAGAATCAAAGACTGAAGTGGTGTGAAGTTTAGAGATGAAAGAAAAACCATAAGAAACATCCCAGAATCCGAGAAATAGGATTCCTTCCGCGTCAATTCCGCATTGATGCGACTCTCATCGGTGCTGCCCTCTTAAATGTCAACGCTGTCTTCCGTAAACGGCAGAGACGGCGAGCAGGTGGGCGTGCCGCGGCGCCAGTGATGCAATGACGGCCATGCTAGATCGCCGGACGAATGCCATCAGCTGCGAAACTCGCATTCTACTACACCCGACGCATGAACGCCCAATAATACTTATTTTTATTCGGCCTATCGCCTATATCGTCTGGTCCGATCCAAGATCAACTGTCACGTTCGACATCTTTTCAAAATTTGCAACGCCCCCCTTTAAAAGTTCCCGAGCAAGCCGTCTCCACCACCATCAGTCTCTAGGAGGCTTCTAATACAACCCGTCCCTCCTGTTCATATACTTCACGCTAGTTTGCCTTAGAAATTTACCAAACCCTTCAAAACCTCTAATGAACCTTTCAAGCACCTCCGTTCCCATTATGATAACCTTGTTCAACTCCAAAATGCGACCAATTCGCCTTCGCGAAATCACAAATGGGACCCCATAGTTCGAATGGTGCGAACGGACGGCTGACTCTGATCGCATATACGAAAGCCTACTCTGAACGCTGCTCGGTACACACAGCAACCGCGATCTTGCTCAAGTGTTGCTCTCACTTTGACAGAATAATTAACTTGAAACCCTCCACTTTCCTTGAGAGATTTTGAATTTCGCGGAATTTCCTTTTCTGTGGGAAATATAAAATTATCTAATGGAGGAGAAAGGGCTTTGCTAAATAAGTTGAGTAAAAATCGGTGTACACATTTGATATGCAATTACTAACGATTCAGACGAACCATGTGTACCGCGAACCCTCCCGAGCATCCAGTGAGTGGGGGGGGGGGTTCGATATCAAGGGGACAGATAGACAATCTGATTTATGAGCAAGATTTGGAGAAATGGCCCACGACAAAATTTAGGCAGCATCCCGAAATTTGTCGTATGCAATGAAATGGTTCGAGCTTCTTAACCTAGGTCCTTACCTTAACATTTGACCGCCTCTGTCAGTAGATCCCGGCGGATCGGCCCATCGTGCGGCGAGAAAGTGAGCTGTAGATGGTCATGTGGACGAGTCGCGCAGACGTACTGTTAGCAGCGGCCAACTTAGCTACGTAAATGAACTGTAGCACAGCCCCATCCTCTGCCTGCGCCGTGAGACTCGTCCGCTAAATACCGTTCTGGTCTCTGCCTTTCGCGCAAGCGACGAGCCTCCCGTTGGGTACATACACTGAGCAGATTTTCTGCAGTGACTACTTCATAAATTCTTCTTTGACTCTTTCGTGGTGGTTGGCTCTCTAACAAAGTTTTTAAAGGCTTTTAACATACCACAATAGCTGATATTAGTTGGTTAGAATCAACAGCGGTTGTGATAGGCGCGACCAGAAGCAGCAAGTAGATCGAGTTCACGGGCTGCATTTTGGATTAGATGAGCATCTGGCCGGTTGCTAAATACATAACAGTTACATTTCAAACTGGCGATAATTGCTACTAGGTATATAAGGAAATGATGAAATAGAAAGCAAATAAGAAATAGAATAAAATAGGATAAAAAATAGAAAGAAAACACAAAGAGTATTGGGCTAGTCACTAAAGAAAAACTTGAGGAAAGACAAGTTTATTAGGGGAAGAAGCGTTTGTAAAGAGGGATGTAAGGGTCACGGTTGATCAAGTGGAGTGATGGATGTTACACACACTCGATCGAAATTCGAGTCGGTCATCAATTTGCCGTCGCCACCTTGGCTGATCATCAAAGTTCAGCAGATGTTGATGGATAGGTTTAACGGGGTGAAGTGGCAAATGGGGTCAATATGGCTACTTTTCTAGAAGGAACTAGAATTTGACATCTCAGGAAAATCGACACGAGTGCATTTTCGGGTCACTCATCTCTTGAACAATCGTATGCAAACGTCACTAACGCCGACAAGAAAGTGTTTATGGACCACTCAAAAGTTCGCTCACGTTATGCGATTAGCCCACCCCCGTTCCGAGCGCACTCCCATCCCCGCTCCAAGCAGCGTTGGTGAATCCGCCGCCCTGGAGCCGTTAAAAAATTCAGAGCGGCTAGTCCTACTGGAGCAATACGCCAAACACGAGAAGGGGTACGAATTTTCTAGTCCAATCATCGACAGCTCTGGTAACCTGACCCACCTGGAGAAGTAAACCTATCCCATCTCTTGTACTTGTGGCGATACGCCTTCGACCGTCTCTGCGGCCTTGGTTTCGCTCCAGAAACCTCGCGTTCTCCCCTAGGTCGAGGTCAACAGAGTTCGTGAGCAGATAATTGCGTGCTTGAGGTAGTAGACTCTAAGTATGTTAGGCCTGACGGCCTGGCTTATGCTCACGCATTGGCTTCTGCTTGAGCCTAGGGTTGGAGTTAGGCTTACTCGCTATGGGCAAATTAGAGGCGCTCTAATTTGAAGTGGCTTATCCTGATGGGAACTAACGATCACCTTTTCGCTCCCCTTTCAATCCTTTTTCGGCCCCATGATTCTAAAACCAATGGAAGAGCACGAAAGTGAAAAGAGAAAATTGAAATGTGAAGGTGGCAGTCGGGAGTGGGAGTGTGAGCTGGAAATGTGGCCGATGTTGTCAAACGATTGCTCTTCAAACAACTTTTTGTTTATTGGGTTTAACTGCGTAAGTAGGAGACTAATCAACAGAAGAAGGCGTGTGAGTAGGGCCAACCGTTTGTCACGAAACGAACGGCCCCTGAGAGGATTGTGTTTGGGTTTCGGATGATGGTGGAGGTAGAAGTCGCGCAGGCGTATGGGAATTGGTCATTTTTTAGAAGTTAGATTTTTCATCTAATTTTAGCGTTTAGCACTAAAGGGTCGAAATATACTGAAATAAACTAAGATTTTCAAGTGCCTGGAGGTTGTGGAGAAGTTTGGGGCTCACCTGGGAGTGTGTCGTCTGCGTTGAGAAAATCAAATACTATAGGAACGATCATGGTGGAGGAGGTAGTGGTCGAGGGTATGTGAGGGAACTCGTTCAGGGAATCGTCCAAATGGCAAAATTTGACGAACGTGAACGCTGGGTGGAAATAGTGATGGTAGATGTAGTCCTTGGGGAATGAGCGCTCAAAACCCGTTAACAGTTCGAGTTCGACAACCAAATATTTCAAAATATGTCTGTACCCCTCCTCCCGGTCACAATGACACATTTTTTCCAAAAAAAAAACAGTATAAGAAATGTTTTTTGGAAAATTTTTCTGAGAGAAAATGTGTTAAATATTACCATATAATGAACACAGACTTGCCTTTTACGGCTATCGAATATGAATTTGAGAACAAGTTTTGTTCTCTTCATTCCTGAGAGAAAAAACACTTTTTCTGTTCCTTAAAACCATATTTTCTCCACATCGTTTTCTACTGGTTCTCATTTTGTTCAAAAAGTTTCTTTCTACTATGTATTTATGTTGTTTTTGTTTATATTTATGTTTTGTTTTTTTTTTTTATGTTCCCCATTCTGGGGCGATGGCGAAAGAAAAACCGCTGTCGCCCTTGAAAGTGCAAATTGTTTCAAAAAGAACCAGTTATTAAGGGAAAGTGAAAGTGCTCGAAACTTGGGCAGAGGCCACTCGTCGCCAGGAGCTTCTCTAAGGATTCTGCAAGATACGGAGCTTGAAGGGATCTTGAACGTCCCCGCTTTTCATCGAGATAGACACCGTATCAAAAGAGCCTCTAATTTTGGAAAGTTGGGCGTAAAAGAAGAGTTTTCTAAAGAGCTTGATGACTCGTTCAACACTCGCCAAATAGCATCCGAGAGTTGAAAGTCGAAGGAAGATCCGATTCACGGGCATGCCCCAATAGAACTGGATGCTTCTCTTATAGCTTAGCCGATTGTTCTATCGTGAAATTCTAATGTGTAGTGTTTATATAGACTAACGGTAACCTTCTAGAACTATTCTTTTTTTCTGCAAGGACCGAAATGAGAGCTTCACTCGCTCATAGTACTCGGTACGACGTGGGAACCGATGAAATCAAAAGGTATGATGAATTGACCGTCATTTTAGATGGTAATGATTCAGTGGTAAAGAAAAACCAAGTGGGCCGACTTAGCACAAATGGGACACTTTTTTCGTCTGCTGGTTCCCGGCTGCGGGATTCCACGCTAGATGACGTCGCCAATGTGAACGCCTTGATCTGTCTCGATTCTTTCTCGACACAGCCGGAAACCCTGAGGCTGAGCCCAACACCTGGAGGCGGGAGCTGTCATGGAGGTGGCCGACACCATGGGTGAAGGCTTCCCCAGATCGACGCTTGGTGCGCCCTTTCACACAAAAGCGCCATGTTTCGCTCTCTGAAGGACCAAGCCTCCGTTTATAGTAGGCCTACAGGGGGGGGGGGCAAAAAAAAGAGTCACTCTCACTCACATTCAAAACAGAATTAATTACACTTTGCCAAAACCAAACCGAATGAGCTCAATTGCATATTGAAGAGCACATTCTATTCTATCAAAAAATTACATAGGGGCTTTCTACACCGACGACATCAGAAGATTTTCCCACGGAAACATGGTTCACGGTACGAGCTCAACGAGGTCGTCGAGAAACCATAGACGATTACGACGTCTCTGAAACGCTGGTCAAAAGCCATTTGCATAGTCAGAGCTAGTGTCCCTAAGAAGCCATTCACCAGTTATCCGATTGAAGAAATTATGTAGCAGCTTCAGAATGGAGCGATTATGGTAGGCCTCCTTGAGCTCGACGGTGACAGATGACGTCATATTCTGGAGACGGTGAAGCAGCGAAGGTGGGCCTGATTCTGCTTATGGGGGGACATCTAAGGAATATTTCGCCGTATAACTCCCAATAACAGCGGCATCCTTTGCGACGAAAAGTTTGATGATATGCGCCATGGGCAAAGTGACTCTTTTTTGCCCCCCCCCTGTATATTCCACTCTTCAACATCCATCTTATCGTAACACATGACTTCAAACGACGATCAACCGTACATGAAGTGCGTAGGTAAAACGGAATCGGTAGGAATAGAAGGACTCTTCAGAATGGACGTTCATGGGAATATGCATCCTTTCTGAAAAGGTTTCTTCATTATTGGAATTTTAAAGCAAGAAAATTATAAACCACTTGTTGTGATGAAAGTGCCGAAAGCAATTCAATAGCAGACTTTTATATCGTCTCATGGTATTGAATATTCAACGACACTGGCCTTGCAGGCTTCGCATCTCGAAATAG